>JAVIWB010005964.1:0-85060 GCA_031893035.1 Dermolepida albohirtum
TCTTATTTTAAAAACTTCAAGATATCTCGATTATATAGGTATTTGTTAGAAATACCATCGTGTTCAAATAACGTAAACAGATTCTAAATCGTGTAGAAAAATAATGTATAAAATATAGCTGCTTAAGTATAAGCGAAACGCCTTTTCTTCAGTTTAGTATTTTTCGTATGCCCAAATGTTCGTGTTTTTCTAGCTTGGAAGCCGAATCCTCATACGTTGAATTTTCTTGAGCTGCGTCATCTTGCTTTACTCTTTCATACCGTTGAATTAACTATATTAACGTAAATCCTAAATTTATTTCGATAATATATGAATTTGTATTGTTAATTATTTTAAATACACTGTTTTTTAACGTTTATTTGCACTTTAATTTAATTATTAATGTCTTTGCTTTTATAAAACTGCGCTACCATTACGACTTTGTCTTAGCGATGTGTGGTTGATGTAAAAGCATACATTACATGTCCATGCTTATTTAACTAATGTTATAAGATAAAATTCTAAAAACTATGTTAATAGCTGTACATGAAAAGGTAAATGTACATTTTATTTTAAATATAGTTTTATTTGTAAAACGATGTGTTCATTATAAAGTTCATTATAAAACATTACCTGTAACATTTACTTATGTAAACAGTAGAGATTTCAAATTGTGTACGTTTAGTTTAGTCTTTAGAATATAAACATAATTATGTTTTCAAAAGAACATATTGGCTTGTTATGTATGTAATGAATAACTATTGTAAATAATAATTTAACTACCATTTTATTATAATAAATAAACATCAATGTATTACTATCCGTTATATCTAGAGTTAGGATATTTTTCACACGGGCCAGGATCGTCACAAGACGAGTGTACAAGAAAATGGGCGACTTTGCGATGTACGCGTTATTAAATCACTTATATATTATGATGTCTGCAGCATGACGCAAGTTTCCACATTTGTCTCGGAGAGCAACGTACACCGTGCTAAAAAGCTGTTCTTATATTTAGAAAATGACTACTCGACAACTTATGATGTAATACACGTATAATTAAAATAACCTTTAGAAGTAGATAACGGATCTATACACGCACCATCACAAATTTGTCTTAATCTGTTAAAATCGAAATTTTGTTTACACATAGTTTTCTACAACACATATTTTTATATCACTTATAGCACAAAGCAATGAATGTACATAATTCGCGATTTGTTGACTCCACTAACGACAATCCAGTATTCTGAAATTTTTCTATTGAGTCAAATAAACCTATATAATTGTTGTAAATTTGTTTTAAATCGGTTTCAGCGGCAGTATTTTCAAATCTTTTCTGACTTTCCTTAATCCCTTCAGCTTTATTAGGTTTGAAGCCTAGAATCACAGATTTTATTTTTTGGAAATTCTCGCACTAATAGAAAGCTGCTTTCAAACATATTCCCCAACGTGTGAGAATTGGCTTTGACGGCTCAGGAATACCGGGGCACCGTCTGTGGAATTTTCGAATTCGTTTCGGCGATTTCAAAAACACTCTTTTGGTATTTGAAATTAACGCATCCACCTCTGGATAACATTGTCGAATACTTTGTGCTACAAGGTATAAAGCATGAACTTTTCACGTCAAATGTAAAAGTGCCTCACACTTGTCTCAAAGGGAACGGCCTACACTACACATTGTCGCTGCACTATCGCTCACAAACATCAACAGTTAAAAGTTAAAATTTCTTTTAGCATATCCAGCACTACATTTATAATTTCTTTGCCAGTGTACTTTTCTTTTTTTGCTAGCCAATACATTGGGAAATGTTGCTTTAAGAGGATCTCGAACACGCAATCATGTTTTCGATGTCGTTACACATAGTTGGTATATGGATGGTAGCTTCCAATTGGGATTGTATTTATTCCAGATGTAATGAAATGATCGCTTATCGAGTAGACGAAGTTTCAAATCACAGGCGATTATCATGAGAAGTAAATCAAACATAATTCCCGTTCTTGGTTTCACATAATTTTTTTTTATTTTGCTGTTATATACCCTTTATATAATTTTTACAGTTGCGTTTTTCCAACTCATCAACGGTTTATCGCAAACTTTACAGAATATCTTAGCGGCATTATAATACATATTAATCGGGAAATTCATCAATAAACTTTCGCACTGCGTGAACCAGTGGTCTCGCTTTCCCTTTACGTACGTCCGTCACACTTAATGATTATACGTTCGTCTTATATAAAGGTCCGCTCGGTTCTAACTTATAATTCTATACTTCATTTGTTTTACTAGAATACGCTGGTGGAGGTGCTGCGTACTCAGTACGAACCTGACCTGTGGGAAGACGTCCCAACTCTAGTTACGTCACTATAAGTACATTGAAATGACAAATCAACAGGAGAAAATTTCAACAATACATTGTTGTATACATATAATACTGTGCTTTACATATTTACAGAAATTGTAAAATACATTGCAATATGTATTTATATGCCTATTACGTTTTCGTTTGTTCAATTTAATATTCCTTGCATTATCACAAAGGACTATGAATAAACTTATCGTCCTTTCTTTTAAACACTGTATCCCATCAATATATTTTCTGTTGTGTTACTCGTTTTTATACTGTACAGACGCTTTTATTGCGCTTGACTAAAAAAGGAGCCAAGTAATGCCTGTACATAATGGCATCATAATATTTCATAAAAATATTAAAAAAAAAGACATATAACGCGAATTCTAAATAAAAATTCCGCAAAGCACATTTGTCAAACTTTTATACTCTCAAAAGTAAGAAGTATATAAAATTCCATACAAAATATATCATATTTCATTTTCAATTATGTAATTTTGTTGTATCGCAAACTATTACAGATTATTTATTATGAAAATCTCATTTTCCATAATCTCTTGAAGATTCTGCTGTTTTCCTGAATTACATTATACAATAGTTATTATGTAGGAACGCTTTAATATCATGTCTCTTCCGGATATTTTAATCTTATCTAAAAGTGTTAAGGCCACCATTATTATATACATTTCCATTCTTGTTGTAACGTGCTCTACTTTCCGTCGTCTGAGGTCAATCTTGCACTTTATGTATAAAGCGATAAAGAACTTAAATCCCTCTGATCGAAAAAGTTTTGTCTATTTCGTGGAACAGATTTTCCATGTAGCGTCAGCATTCTGACATCTTTGATTTATGTGCCACGGTGTCTGGAGGCGGTACATAAGTTTATTCAATCAGGACAAAATAAAAAATTATGGACCGCTTTAAAATTTCAGCTAAAACTGTTACGAGGTGATTTACTACAATTTATATGAAATTTGGACCTTCTTACACTTAATTGAAAAACTAAAGGCCTGCTATTTTCATCTCTACAATTTGAAATACATGTAATTGGAATTAGATCTCATATTTTGAATTGTCAAACGTTAGATAAATTGCAGTTACACGGATAAACTGGAATTTCCGTTAAATAGCGGATAAATGGCGCAGTTTCAGACGGTTTTTGTGATGCGCCGGTATGTTATCAACTGTAAAATTTCAGATCGTCGTGACTCTATTTATAAATGGATTCGTGAGTTCTAATGTGGTTACACAACCTTTAAAGATGCAGCATATAATTGTCATCCGACATTTACCACTATACCGGAAATAGTTAAAGGAGTCGTGCGATGATTTTAAAAAATTATTATTTGGAAACGTTTGGGATAGCGGAGGCTGTAAATATTTCTAAAGAACGCTCACCATACATTTCGAATTAAGAGTTGGTTATGATAAAACTGTTCGGAAGATGGCTGCCATTATTGCTCAGTGTCGATCAAAAATTAAGGCGAATACAAGTTTCTTGTGAATGTTTTGAGAATTTTCTAAGAAGTAGTATAGATATTAAGCGCATATTTATCTTAACAAATGAGATTTGAATTCACCATATCAACTTAATGAGTAGCGGCACAGCGAGTCTCCTTCCCCCAAGAAGGCTAAATACAAGGGCTGGTAATATTCATTCTTCACTGTTAGACCGTTTGAAGAATACCTATTCATGATAAGCAACACCTTCCTGGTAGTAGAAGACAGTGAGCACGTTTTCCACTGGGAAGATTGGATCCTTGTCTCAGGATCATGACCATGAAACTCATGATGTGTCCCCAGTGACTCTTTCGAACATTTACGGATTATCTCTAATTGCTTCCCAATTGTCCTGAGCAACTTCTACTTTTTGGAGTTCGAAGGTCTTCTATTTTCCGCACAGTTCAACGACGGTTTTGGTAAATTAAAACCCAAACTCGTTGCAAATTTTCGTCAAATTTCTTGCCGTTGCGGATATACCAGAATGAGGATTACTTTCAACTGCTGTACGACCACTTGTAAATCGCCTAGCTATATATATATATGTACATACACGATTTATAAGAAGAAAATAATGGTCGTTTTTATGTGTTGTTAAATTTTACCAACAGTTCAAACTTTACTTGCTGCTTTTTGTTCACCGAATCGCAGGTATTAACGCTACTTAAAGGCACTCCATTATAAGTATTTTGTATATTATCGATAGATTAAGTTCAGGGAAATATAGTTCAAATAAAAAGCTCGTCATCCACAGTATTATTACTTTCGTAAGATATTTCTTTATTATAGGGAAAAAACCTTTCTCTGTTAGTACTTAAAGAACGGTGCCTTGTTTATCTTCAATATAGAAAGGCATACAGCGGTGTATATTTCCATTTAACGTGAGACTCATTTCCATTGATTCGTTTTTTCCTCAACATTTATCGTACCAATTACCAGATATAAATTTTTTGGATCATCGCACTCATAATATTGATGTTCCAGGAATAATATACGTTATTTCTTCTCTTTTGGCAATGCGCTAATAGAAGTAAATTTAGAAATTTCGCCATATGGTATTCTGTAAAGACGCTTGCTAAACTTGTTGAATATGTAATATATTATTTACCTTCAACACGTCATGATATAAAATGAATATTTCGTTCTATTTTTAGTACAAGGGGTATTAGGAAAGTTTTGCAATACAGCTTTATTTATTTAATTTTTTCAAAGTAATTTCCTCTACAATCAATACACCTCTCCATCCTCCGAAATCAATCTATAAACTGGTTCTGCCAAGTTAGACTAGGAACTAAAGCACACTCGTTATCCCAAGCCCGCCGAAGATCCTCATCACTGGAAAACCGCCTCCGTTTTAGCTTTATTTTCATATGCGGGAACAGTGCAAAGTCGCGGGGAGCAAGATCTGGACTGTAGGGAGGGTATTCGAGAAGTTTCAATCCTGTCGTGGTCAAATATTCGGTGCAGGCTTTGGCGCGGTGAGCTGGAGCATTATCGTGATGGAGGATCCAGGTGTCCATTATCGACTTTGGCCGCAGGTTCTTCATAGATCCAATGACTATAGGCAGGCACTGTTCAGTATACCACTTAGCTGTAACTGTCTTCTGTGTGTCCAAAACGACGCGTTCCACAATTCCACTCGATCTGAAAAATACAGCATCATTTTCTTCCTTACAGATCGCGAGTTTCTGACAATTACGGGTGTGCCCTCATCATCAAAGACCTAAACTCTGTTTTGAACTTTGTTCGGCACATCGTAATAGTACAGCCAAGTCTCGTCACCTGTCACGATGTTGTTCACATACCGAGATTGTCCCTGATTAAACTTTTTTAGTATCTCCCGGCACCAAGTCACACATCGTGTCATCTGCTCTGTCAGTCGATGCGGCACCCAGAGAGAACAAAGTTTCTTCATGTGCAAATGATCATGCAGAATCGAACGAATTGCTGGTGCATTTAGGCCTGTAGTACGCTCTATCTGTTGGTAGGTCACTCGCCTGTCTTCGCCAAGCATTTTCCTCACAGTAGTCACGTTTTCCTGCGTAACTGGCATTCGCGGCATTCCTGGCCTCTCATCAACCTCCACAGTTAAATTTCCCCTTTGGAATTCTCAATATCACCTTAATATCGTTCTGCGATGTGGACAAATATCACCTAGTGCAAGAGTAATTTCTTCGAAGCACAGGTCTATGTTTATGCCACGCACGAAATTATAACGCAAAACTGTCGTTATCTCCAAAACTATTCTCTTATGCGCTATTAATGTTCAATTCAAAGCTCTTTATTTTCACGAAAACCTCAATTTTTTCAGTGTCGCAATAATTTTTGTCATCAATAAATGCTCGCATGCTGATATTTTCGAAATTTCTAAATAACGACTAAGATGTCAATATTTATGCAGTTCTTTTGGTTTAAACCTGAGAAAATTGGAAACTAGAGAAACCATGTCAAAATGTGAATGTTTGAATGTACAAATAGGTTATTTCTGAAGTTTGAAAAGTTTTTCTGTAAAAAGATTTTTGTTGTGTATTCTACTAGTTTAGAACTATTGTATCACATACTACAACCATTCTCAAATGTATTAGACACCTTACGAATTTATGTACATACATACATATATAGTTTATATAGTTTAGTCAAAAGAGTGGTGAGGAAAATAAAACTGTTGTGAAAATTATGTACAAAGTGTTATTTAGTAATATAGTACAATTTATCAATATTTTGTCGCTCCGCCCTTGGCCTTAATGACAGCTCGCACTCGTCGAGGCATACTTGCTACTAAATTGTAACACTCTGCCGGTGGTATTGTAGCCCATATTTCGCGAATTTTTGTTGATAATTCTGCTTTTGACAGGCATTTATGTTCCCTGATCTTAGTTTTTAAGATACGCCACAAATTTTCAATGGGCGACAAATCGGGACTTTTTAGCGGCCAATCCAATACCTCCACTGTATTTTCCTCGAACCAACGCATTATAGCTCCCGATTTGTGGCAGGGCGCATTATCTTGCTAAAAAATGTATTGTGGAATAGCCTGGTCGAATAGTTTTAGCACAGACGATTCTAATACCTCCTCCAACATGGCTAAATAGCGTTAGCTATTCATCCGTCCATCGCACAGGTACATTTCTCCAACACCGTATGCAGACATACAACCCCAAACCATGATACTACCACCTCCACATTTTACTGTGGGAATAATACGTTGTGGTTCATAAGCTTTCCCTTATCTACGCCGAACGTATAGCGTCCCAGGTAGTCCCCAAAGCTGCCAGGCAAAAGAAGAAAGTTAGCACTTAGACAGGATTAATTTTGTTTAATGTTACATGTAGACTGAATTGCATATAACGATAAGAATATTAGTCATGAAGATGTACTTACATACCTCGAAATTCGATTCATCAGACCAAAGAATCTTCGACCACTTCTCGATTGTCCCATTTTCATGTTGTTTGGCCCATAAATACCGCTTCTTTTCATGAGCGTCAGTTAAAAGCGGTTTACGTCGCGCTTTACACCCTCGTAAACCAGCACGCTGGAGACGCTTTCTCACTGTTTGCGTAGAAACTAAAACTAAACTTGCTAAAAAATGTATTGCGGAATATCCTGGTCGAATAGTTTTAGCACAGACAGTTCTAATACTTCCTCCAACATGGCTAAATAGCGTTAGCTATTCATCCGTCCATCGCACAGGTACACTTCTCCAACACCGTATGCAGACATACAACCCCAAACCATGATACTACCACCTCCAAATTTTACTGTGGGAATGATACATTGTGGTTCATGAGCTTCCCCTTGCCTACGCCGAACGTATAGCGTCCCAGGTAATCCCCAAAGCTGCCAGGCAAAAGAAGAAAGTTAGCACTTAAACAGGATTAATTTCGTTTAATGTTACATGTAGACTGAATTGCATATAACGATAAGAATATTAGTCATGAAGATGTACTTACATACGTCGAAATTCGACTCATCAGACCAAAGAATCTTCGACCACTTCTCGATTGTCCAATTTGCATGTTGTTTGGCCCATAAATACCGCTTCTTTTCATGAGCGTCAGTTAAAAGCGGTTTACGTCGCGCTTTACACCCTCGTAAACCAGCACGCTGGAGACGCTTTCTCACTGTTTGCGTAGAAACTGTTACGCGATAACGCTGTTTCATCTCACTGGCGAGCTGTTTCGACGATTTTTCCTATCACTGAGAGCCAGACTTTGTAAAATTCTGTCTTCTCTAATCGAGGTACAGGGTTTTCTGCCACTTTTTGGTCTGTTAACAAACGACCCACTCTCCTGATAGCGACTAATGGTTGTACGGACTACACATCGCGAACATTTTTTTTTGCAATTGCAGCTATTGATAACTTCTGGGAATGCAGTAGCACTATTTGGGCGCGTGCCCCTACCGACAACTCGCGTGTTTTAGGCATTTTTCTTCAACAAATAACTGACGAAACGTGAACAAATAGGATAATCTAATTGATCTCTACCACAAACTCACAAACGCACGTTGCTCACACACTGCTAGAATGACACTAAATTTCTAAAATCCACAATTTCCCCTTTCCACCTATTCTTTTCAATAGGGCATTAACTAGGATATTCAAAAACGTATTTCTGTAAATACCATTAACTATTTTTACGGTAAATTTCCGTCAGACTTGAATAATACCGAGAATAAGGGTTTTTACCTGGGGTGTCTAATACATCTGAGCATGGTTGTATAAGTGCTAAATTGAAACTTAATCTTTTCAATGAGGTATTTTCGAAAAGTTATTATACGATGACAAATTCATTGGCGGTGACATTTTGAATGATTTTAGAAAATATTTTAAGACCAGAATTTACTCTTTTGGGGAAATCCTGAGAGAATGGGAAATTTGAAAAGTAATGTCAAAAAGCGAACTACTAAATGTGTAAATGAATTACCTCTAAAGTTTGTATTCCGCTAGATTTAGAATTATTGTTTTACGTATAACCAAGACTAAATTTAAAACTTTATATTTGATTCAAAATCTCAATATTTTCAAAGGCAAAATCGAGTCCACGTGTAAACCGTATGTGTGCAAATTTAATGTGAAAGAAACAGATTCCATTTCTAATTACTTTCCTACAATTGTCCAGTTTCTTCTTCTAACGTAAAACTATTACTTCATATTATACACGAATAATCTTATTGTTTGTAACTCAACACTTAATCGCTCTAGAAAGCATCCTGTTTTTAGTGGTCAACGCGTTTCCAGTTTAGGAACAATTTATTTTCACAGCCCCGCGGGAGACAAAAACCGCCAAAAACAGTCAGTTTAGGAAAACGTGTCAGCAGAAAGAGAAGGCTGCTAGGAGAAGCGATTATCGTCTTCATTTACAACACGATCACCACACGAAAACCCACCACGAAACATCAACATCAACTATTTGTCATGTTCTGCGTGCGTAACGAATTTGAATGGGACAAAATGAATGGATGGCAAATCGTGATAAATTCGTTGACATGTGTGTGTGTGTGTGTCTTTCAGTGGTTGTATGTGGAAGAAACAATGTGCCAAAAAAAATCGTATACCAAAATGGGTATTTAGCATGAAGCAATATAGAGGCACGCACACACACAGAAGCAAGTCAACTCACACGTACGTATATATACAGAGAGAAAAGCAGACGAAGACCCCGTCAGTATAGTTGTAATGTAGTAGAGGAGAAAATGAGAGAGAGCGGGGAGAAGAGAAATCAATATAAGGGGTGGTTTTGGTGAGGCGCAGGCTTGAACCCCCTGAACCAGCCTGTGAGCGCTAGTTTGCCATCGTCACACTCAGTAACTGCATCTACATCGTCGGAAATCGGCTTCACACTTAATAACACACTTCACCAGTACGACAGAGCTTGCATGTGACGTAGAAAAAAATAATATTCAATATACCTGTACCTCTTAATAGAAAAATCATCATGTTTTTGTTTCCTTAAAGTTTGTTTGTTTTAAAATAAATGTGCGCTTAAAGCTGCGGCATTATAGTTGCGATCGAAGCTGTTTATTAATTACTAATAAGTTTGTCGTCAGCTCCAGTTTCCTCCTCTATTTTTTTTAAATTAATTTATGTAATTTCTACAAAAGTTCAAAGTATAAACAATCCAGCGAGAACTTTCGAAACGTAGCGATAACAACAGATACAATTTCAGAGGAAATACTTAGGAACCTTGAATTTTGAATATCTAAGTTCGAATACGAAGGCCACGTGTAATGTATACGATTCTAAAACACTGAGTGCGTTTCATGCTTGTTACTATTACTATGGTGCTTCGATGTTTCCAACAAATTTCATTATGAAATGAAATGTCTGTCATCAGCTTTCGACATAAATGTATGGCTTTTCCTTTGCTGTTTCGTTTTGGCTTTTTTTAGTAATATTCTTTTAATCTCATTCTTTATTTAGCACTATTTATCATGTTTGACAACCTGTTTTATTTAAAAGTATATAATGAAAAAAAAATTTAAATAAGGAAATTATTTGTACGATAATTCAATAGAATAAGGTTTTAAAATACTTAAACAACGACCCTCGTATAATCGTGTGTTAGAATTTATTTGTTTCAGATTATATTTTAATAGAATTAGAGAACTTAATTTGAATTTAAAAAATTAAATTTTTAAGACATTATCACTTCTATTATGGTTTATAACAAATATAATTAATTAGTAAATAATCTTTAAATTGGAAAATGTAGTAATTTTAACTTTTCAATTTTTTTGTAGCAATATTTTACGATGCAAAGAACTATTGTACGTAATTGAAATTATATTAAAAATAGTGCCATTGATTTCCTATTCTAATCAAAATTATAAATAAATTGAAACATTATTTATATCAATATTTATATTTCATGTGCTTTCTAAGCAAATTATGCGCTTCCCATGTTCTGTAGGTCAATTATTCACGACATTGTAATGCTAATTATTTATTGTTTCAATATTTATTATCTTAAATATTAAAACAATATGTCCTATTTACTGTTTCAATGTATAGAAACCAAGTAGCATCAAATAGAATCTTAAAATTTATATTCTGTAGACATTTCGTACTGTTGAAATTGATTGATAATTTATTTAGCTTTCTATTTTGTAACATAAAAACCTAATACTATTAGCAAAATGTTTTGAAAATATTTACTTCGAATTATTAATATTTAAAAAGCTTTGATTTCGAATACGATTTTTAATTAATTAAATATAGAATTGGTTAAATATTGTGATCGGTATCACATAACAGTACCATCTTAACTCAGTAGCTTCATATTTATCTTTTATAATCTCTCGCATTTTATATAGTCTTCAAAAAATATTGCTTAAATTATTTTTTTAAATTAATTTTAATTTAGTTGGGAACTTTGAAGCTGTCTAATTGAAAATGAATTATTTTTTTGTTAAGCTAATAATATTGGTTTAATTAATTAACATTAAAGAATACTTTAAATTTACAATTATTACTATCACACTAAATATTATTTCCCTTCATTTCTTTATTTATAGTCACAAAAAAAAAGCGAGAACTCTTTTAAATAAACAGAATCCGACTTTTTCTACGAGATTTCAGGCATCTCATCACGGCTAAAATTTTATTACTTGCTTTTATTTAAAAAATCCTAAACAAACATTCTCGACCCGTTTCCCATAAGCCGTCCACTTCGGTCCAAATGAAAAATGAAGCACCCTATTATCATGATTTTTACATCGCAATTTCATTCGTTTCCCTTCTTCTTTTCGTTTTCATTTTATTTTTTGTTTCCTACTTTTCGTAGCAATTTAATTTTCTTTCACAATAATTTTCTCGCTTTTATTTTATTTTCTTAATCAGTGTTTAAATGCAGATAGTTTTATATATTCCTAACGTGCTGCACGATAAATATAAAATGCTAAAGACGCTATCTCGTCATCTTTAAATGTTCGAACATGTGCGAGTGCCCTGAAAGAGTGCTAAAAATGTGTATTTTCAAACGGAACAACGAAGTCCACATCGATCGTCGGAACACCAGCGAGTGTGTAAATATGTTGTGAGATTTTGACAGCGGACGACTGTAGAAAAATCTCAATGTAATTGTATTGACGTACGCGTGGAATTTTTAAAAAGGTCAGTCTGTTACATGTTGAAAGTTTATATTGCACTGTTTTATTTTAAAATGTTAAATTATCTGAACATATTTGTACTAATATGACATACATATTCTTAAGCTAGAATGAACCCAAAATATCATGAACAAATTGTCTTTAATTTATGTTTCCAACAAATCCGTATTCTAGTTCAACACAATGAGAATTAGCCTAATATGATCCAACCTAAGGTTGTAAAAATTGCATAATTCATTCCACCCATAAATATCTTAAAAATTTCCAGTCGATGTTACTTGTATCACGATTTGAACTAGAATATCATGTATGTTTTACTATCGTATTTAAATTTCTATCGCATGACGTAAATGGAATGATAAAAACAAGAAAAGGATAATAAGTTACGAGCCCATTATTAATAAACAATTTACTACAAAAATACTCAAAATAACTTGAAATTAATATATTAGCAATTGAAAGCTGTAATTTAATCAAAGTAATTAAAATATACGGAAAAACCGATATTTCTCTAAGACCATTTATAACAAAATTAAGTTAGCACATTCGAGACGGCGTTAGTAATATCACAAAAGAATAAAAATACTGACTCACTTTCATATTAACTGAACATATAACGAAAACTTCTCAATAAAATAATTCCATTGAGGTACAAATTGTATGCTAAAAATGCAAGTGAATCTTTTAATGATATGAGAATTTATCGAATTATTATATTCATAAAGATTTTAATATGACAACATAGAGCGATGTACACAAAATGTGAACAGAATATTTAATTATAGAAAAAATTCTATTAATACATACTAAAACGAACAAAAGGTAAAATGAAACCGTAAGAAGGATTATCCCTTTTTCCATTTTCACTACACTTCTCACTTCTACCTCGTATTGATGATTTTATGCCCTTTAGTATGACTAGTTATTAAAACTATTAAAGTATTTTTACCACAATATATATATATATATATATATATATATATATATATATATATATATATATATATATAATTTATATAATATATTTAGTCGCCCAACAGATTTACAGTTTAATTATAAAACAAAGTATATTACAAAACACATGTACATATGTTATATATTATTAATAAATCAATTTATATCTGTATACACTCATACGCAACTATACAAATGTTGTACGCCATTTGCACCAATAAAATTTAAAAGCAACAAAGATAGCATCACATAGTAGGAGCATGCTCTATATTAAGATGAGTTACGCATATTGGTCCACGCTCAAGAGTAATAAGATAAATTGTCTGTAGGCCGTAGAGGCATGATTTCGACGTAATGGCAAAGAATCCACGCCAAACATATTCAGCAGTTCCCTATAATTGAAGTCCAAAACAGGACACACACCGCTGTATTTGAAATAGAGGTATTTTAAAAACGTCATCTGGAGTAACTCCAAGGAAGGTATTTGATATGCATGTACGAGAGACCAGAACAAGGAAGTATACTCAAGTTTAGACCGCAGATAAGAAAAATGTACAGGTAATACAGCATCCGATGAATCAAAGTTATACATCTAATTATAAAACCCAAAATTTTTACACTAGAGTAAGTAATATTTTCGATACTAGTATAAAAGGACAATTTAGAATCAAACGTAAGGAGAATATCGACTAAGTCTTCACGACGCAATAATAGGAAACCATTTAGGTAGTAAGAATGAAGTATGATACTTAAGTTTTTGAAAAAGGTTAGTACTCCATATTTGTAAATATTCATATCCAGTTTATTTCTACCGCACCGTACGAACAATATATATATATACATATATATATATATATATATATATATATATATATATATATAAATATCTGTTTTTCTAAGAACTCATAATCACTAACCTGGGTTACTTGGCGGAAAAGCTTTTGATCTTCGACAAACAATAACTTGCGACACTGAACCTCACCACAAAGATCATTCACGAAAATTAGAAAATGCAAGGACTTCAACTTTGTACACCGAGGAACACTCGAGATAAGAATAAAGTGATTCGATGACCAAGTAAGAAACCCAATGTTTCCTATCGGATAAATATGAAGACATAAGTAATATTACTTATAGGTCAAATACTATAGGTTCCAATTTACTGGGTAGTACTCGATGATCAGTATGATCAAAAGCCTGGTCAATTCGGTGTACGTGGGTATTATCGTCCACCTGTTTTCAAAGATATAAGAAATCTCAACGGAAAAGACAACTTTCAAAAACTGTTAAATATGTTAATATAAGTATATAGCAATTGTCTGGTAATTTTGAATTAGACCCATATTGAATTTTGGTGATTAGGGGTAAGTATTGCAATTTTCCAGCATTCCGGAAAAACTAAAATATGTATGCAGACTTACTATAATAACCTATGCATTTACAAAAATAAAGAAAAAAAAATGGTATTGTTAAGAACGCTCGACTGGCTCAATCGTAACTTTCATAGCGCACACGAAATAGTTTCAACTTGTTTGAAATTCAAACAAATTCCTCGAATGTCCGACTACTTGTTTATCCACAGCAATTTATATTCACGCCAATCTTGCAACAAGCACACTTATGAATACATAATTAAATTTCATTCTCATGCAATGTTGATTAGGATTAACTATTTTGGCAACATAAGTACTAAATTATTTTAAGTAAAATGTATAGTTGACAACGTAAAAGTCGGAAAATTTTAATTTACCTTGAAAAAAGAATGGCGGTGAATGAGATCGTATAATATTTTATCGATTGTTATACAGATTTTTTTTAACTTTATAGGAGTCTTATTTATTATTTGGTATTAACAAGAAGTATAAAGCCTGATAGTAAAAATCAATGCAAAATGCAAATAGAATCTAGAAACACTACTGGACTATCACAATTAATGAGAGCACGTTATAGCAGGAATTTGCAAATAGAATGTAGAAAATAACAAAATGAAGGTGTGCACATTATACAATAATATATAGCCTAATTGAAAAGAAATATTAAGACATTTGCATTTAAGACGTTTGAGAAGAATAAGAGGCAAGGCAAATTGTCAAGAAAAATTGCTAAGCAAAAATCAAAAAGCATAATGAAAACTAAAATACCTCCCAAATTTATGGTAATCTTAACGGCGCTCGAACCCAAAACAGAAAGGTGAAGACCGAAAGTACGTGTAAACAAGAAATAGTATATATTATGAAGGCCAAACAATAAACAAAATAGAGATAATGGCAAAAAGTAGAAACGCATTATATTTGTAGAGACCATAAGTTCATGGCCCAATTCCAACTCTCCAAAGGATGAAAGAAATAGACTAAAAAACAAGTGTCTGAACTTCTTTTTTGTTTATGTAATAGTAATTAAGTTTCCATTATACTATTAAGCGAATTATATTATGAAAACAGGGAAAGCTTATCAAACAGTACAATCCTAACGTAGTGCTTTTCTGAGCACTGAAGCAAAAGAAACCAAAGGTGTATGTAATCGTTTTGCAAAAATTTGTATAGTTTTAGGTCTAGATTTAGATTTTCACTACAAGTTCGTATTGCCGTCTTTGGCCTCCAAATTGAGCTCAAGTTGTACGATTTTTGTTTTCGAGACTACAGTGCCTCTTTTTAATAAAATGTTCAGATGAAAATATTGAAACTTTTGTTTCAATTGTGCATGTGAATTTTTGAATAAAAATACAGCGAATTACATCAACGAAACACCCTATTCGTCATATATATGATCGCGTGTGACTTTTTTCCAATTCCAAACTTGAATTACCATACCACTTCGTGGAATATTTTTTCGAATCCGTTGAAACCACAAAATAAAATTTTGCAAAAGAAGCTGAAGTTTTGAATTCGATCAAATGAATTTGTATGATTAAACTAATATTTTCCGTAATCAAAATGTTAAAGAGAATCCTTACGACATTAATATTTGTATCCTACTAGATAAGTACTTCAACAATTAAGTTATCTTCAAGGGTAATTAAAATATGGGGTTGCATATGGCACGCGGTAAAACTGCACAGAAAAAAACGCGCGCACAAACATTGTCATTTGTGTGGACGTCTAGTAATGTTTAGCATTTAGCATTTTGTGTATAACATTCTACTGGTGGCCACACAGTGTTGCTTGTGTGGATGTCAAGTAATGTTTCTCGATTTTTTGTGTAGCTTTGCTGTGAGACCATATTCAACACTGTATTTTAACTACTACTGAAGATGACAACTTTCTTACCAAATATGTACTTTAGTAGGATATAAATATTAATGTGCAAAAGGTTTCTTACTTTTTTGATTATCCAGTAATAAATATCCAAATCTACAATATTTTGTGTGTTTCGGAGCAATACCCAGTATTTGTTTTACAGGACATGCTGTAGTTTTGCAGAATATAAAACATATTAGAACGCACTAAAACATGTAATACATAAAATTATTACAATTTTGTTGAATAATCCAACAAAATTAAATTAGCAATTTTATTTTCCTTTCTTCTTTCGTAAAGTTTGTTTTTGTCTATTACACAATTGAAACCTAGAAAAAAATTTCTATAGTTGAATGTTGAGGTCGTTACTTTGTGAATCTATTACACTAAGGAATAAAGAAAATACTAAGCAATAAATGAAACACTTTGTCTAAATTTCACTATATTATAAAGGGTCTCCCAAAATTAACGCAAGATTTGAATTAAATAGAAAACACAGTTTTTAGTCTCTTGATTGTTATTTTTTTATTGAATTATAAAGTACATAGGATAAGTTATTTATGGAACAACATATCGGGCACGGCTTTTCATACACACACGCACTCGTTTGTTGAAATTTTCCATTACTATTATGCATAAATGTGGCTGAATTTCGTTGATGTAGCGTTGAATCTCCTCCTTTAATGTACGGATGGTTGTGGGCTTGTTGACATGGATCTGTGATTTCAAATAATCCCATAAAAAGAAATCTATTGGTCTTAAATCACACGATCTAGGGGGCCAATTCTGATCACCGAAACGAGTCCACGGTCTGGAAATGTCTCATGCAGTAATTGAATTGTTTCACGGGCTGTATGGCATGTGGCACCGTCTTATGATCCAATTATGCCTCCAGCCCAAAATCCACATCAAACAGTGACACGTTGTGGATGCATTTGTTTTTCGACAATCACATGTGGGTTCTCAGGGCCCCAAGAGCGGCAATTTTGGCGATTAACTTGGTGAAAATGTGCTTCGTCGCTTAGGATGCTTTTACTCGAAAAATCGGCATCCATTTGTTGATGTTCAATAATCCATCAACGAATTCTCTTCGCTGTGCATGGTCATTAGGCTTCAGTTGTTGTGTTAATTGAATTTTGTAAGCATGGATACACAGATCTTTAGTGAATATACGCTGTAGAGAACTTCTTGAAATTTGCAATTCTTGTCCACGACGCCAAATTGAGGTTCCTAGATTGTCACCGCCACTCTCACGCACTGCTTTGATATTGATATTTGAACGGCTTGTTTTTGGACGATCAGTGTGTTTGGCGTCTCCAGCGGATCCGGTCTCTGCGGCCGCCGAGCTTTCATTATTTTTTAAATATTGTTCAATAATGAAGACACGTTGTTCTATCGTGTAATGCTCCATTTTTACTAACCCTAAACTGTCAGCTGTCGAATTGTTTTCTTTTTTAGGGCTGTCAACACTTTACTGCACAATTGGCGACAAATTCAAATCTTGCGTTAATTTTGGGACACCCATTATATGTATTTACGGCGACTAATTTTGTCTATTAGGACATTATCGAGCAAGTACAATACAAATTACGATATCCTTTATATAAGAAAACAAAAAGAAGTAATTACATCCGTTTACAAGAATGAAATAGGGGTAAAATATACATGCAAGATTATTTATCGGTAATAGACCTTGCTTTGAAACCTATAAATATAAAGAATAGAAAAACATTCAAAACTAATGAAATTATTAGGTACAATTAGGGTAAGAAATTAAAATAGAAATAGTGAGTGCTAAGAATTAAGATAAATTTAAAAGAGGTGAATCGTTTAAATCTAATTGATCATTAAGAAGGGTAACCATTTCTAATTGTACCTAATAATTTTATTAGTTCTTAATATTTTTATATTATTTACATTTAATGGTATTTCGAAGAGTGGTCTTTTACCGTCATACCATCTTGCATGTACATATATTTTACCTATATCCCTTTTTTGTAAGCAGATTTGTTTATTGATTTTCGTTTTCCTATATGAAGGAGATTGTAACATGTATTGTACTTATAATGTTCTAACAGACGAAACTAGTCGCAATAAATATATAACATAGTGTGAAATTTAGAACAAATGACTAAGTAGAACTTCTTAAAAAATCAAGTTCTATTTAGCTACACCCTTCTGTAAAAATTAAATGTATTAAAAAACCTGACAGTTTCAATATGAAGACTATTCTATTTGTTATATGAACTATTAACAGTGGATAACACAAATAAGGCGTTTTCAAATCTAAGATTTTTTACGATACACTTGCATAACAAGAAACCACTTATATAATCACGATGAGAGGAAAGTTTACTGCATAAATATCATGTAGTACGTACAATAAATGAATTTTCGAAACCGACATACAATATTTGTATTCCCCACAATTTTAACTCTATTATCATTTTACGTGCTTTTTCTCCCTTTTCCTACTTCCTTCCCATTCTTCTCCGTGTATGTAGTACATACACCTGTGTATGTGTGAGTGTATACCTATGCATGTGCTTTTCAATAGACCCATTTAAAATAACAACTACCTTATACTGCTGAGAATTATTTCGTGCAAACAAGTGACAAATGGATATTTCCTAAAATTAGGAGGGAACACAATAGGGACACCTAAATAAATTACCGCCACGCACCCACACACTATAAAATTAAATGGAGAACGTTCTGAATAAACTTCGCTGATTAACAATTGTGTTTGGGTTCCTTATTTGAAGGGTAAATTCCGTCTCCATCCTACGTGCACCTTCCGGAAATTAGTTGTAGTTTCTTTTTTTTTGGAATAAAATTCTAGAAGGAATGCGTACAATTTCGGAAATGTTAAATAAATTTATCTTTTAAGAAAAAGGTAAAATTTGAAAGGGAATATCAAAGGTTATGTTTCATTCATTCGCTTTTAATTGCTATTCCTATAAAGAATTCACAATTTCAAGTAAACCGCTCACAATAGATGATCCTTAAAAGATTTCCTGTAAAGTAACACCTCCATACATATGTTTCCTTCACAACAGAAACAATCAACACATTTATGATATTTAATCACTAAGGTTGATATATAACCCCTTTCCACATTAACTTTTGTAATTCTGTATACCCATTTCGATAACCAAGTTGTCATCATCAGCAGATTAACCGCAAAATGTCGCACCTGGTAAACCACGGCGAAAAATACCTGTACGTAGTGTACGTTTAGGTTCTCAATGATGTGTGCCGCGTGCGGAGTTTTCGTACAGGTATTTTTCGCCGTGGTTTACCAGGTGCGACACTTTGCAGTTAATCTGCTGATGATGACAACTTGGTTGTCGAAATGCGTATACAGAATTACAAAAGTTAATGTGGAAAGAGGTTATATATCAACCTTAATGATTAAGTTAATCAACCACAGGCTCCATCAAATTCAACATTTATGATACAAATGGTCTGAAAGATTTCGAATAGAACTTTAATTTTCATATTCCTTCAATGTAACTTCCGCCCCATTCTGTACTTTCTCTTTTATCTTCCTTAGATGTTGTTCGACTATTATATTATGTACTACATCCAATCCAGCATTTCTCTCTCCTAAATATCTGGACAAGCCAGCCGCTGTATGTTATCAGGCTTACTTTAGGTTGTCCATTGTCTCTTGTGATCCAATGCCTCACATTCTTATTCTATGAAGTTGTTCATTCTTTGAAATGAACTTTTCTACGTTTCTTCTCAAAGTTAGAAGCGCTTGTGATTTCATACCCTCAGCATATCACTGCCAGAAAACTTCTCTCCTGTCAACCTGTCGCCTAGGGTGAAATCTTTTGAGTAAATTCAATACGTGCGTTGAAGATGGGTTGTTGTGATTGTGAAAACAAACGCCTGATTACGAACGAAAGTCAAATTTTCTGAGTGCTTCATCATCTCTGGACAGTATTCCTTGGCGTACAACTTTTAAGTGACTGCCTTTTGAATTTCTAACTCTACACTACGCTTTAGTGGGCACTTCATAATAGTATAGTCCGTAAGTCTTTAAAGTCAGCAGAGCACCTTTAGTGAATCAAAAATGTAACATATGGAAAATTTTCAATAAATTATGAAAGCAGATTTATTGCCGCAATATTTTTTATATAAAAACACTTAATTAATATCAAGTTAACAGGCTACCATAGCAAAAACCATGAAAGAGTATAATTACAAAAATAGGTTCAGAATTTGCTAGATTTTTTATGATTGTCAAGGATTCACATTAAACGGGTTCACAATCACTAATGAGAAAAACTGGAAGATCAACATGTTCAGATACTAAAATCAATTTAAGCTTGT
The DNA here is from genome assembly GCA_031893035.1 of Dermolepida albohirtum. Lineage (NCBI taxonomy): Eukaryota > Metazoa > Arthropoda > Insecta > Coleoptera > Scarabaeidae > Dermolepida > Dermolepida albohirtum. Next base: position 20,474 of record JAVIWB010005964.1, read on the forward strand.
AAATACAGTTTAAAACTTCGTTTGAAGTGACTGGGATATAGGGTGATAAAATTACTACTCATACTTGTAGAAGTAGCAATAGATCAAAGCGAAAGACTGACTGCAATCTGCAAATGCATCCACAACTGACTAAGGTATCGTAATTTATTTACTGTTAAGTGTTTGGCAGATATGTTGCTACGCTCTTCTGTACACTAATATAGATAGTAGCAACCAAAAGCCCATATTTCCTACTTATTTAATATGCTTGGCTCCTCCTAGAGCAGGAACTAGCCAATAAATCGGGGAGTTAGGAAGAGCTCTCTAATCAATAGGCCTCAAAGAGGGCGTTACTGTATTTTAGTCCCTAGGAGATAACGTACCAATACCAATATAATAAGTAAATATTCAGATTTAAGCTATTAACCGTATAGTACATCAACAGGGAATAATTAAATCATCTATATAATTGGTAAATTGTGACCTTACTGCTATTGCGTCTATAAGCTTGACAATGTATATAATACGGAAAACTAGGCTACTGCTTCTTTCTGCCAGTCTCTTTAAGTCCAGACGTTGAGACAGACACGAGAATATCCCGATCCCACCTTTAATCATCAATTCGAGGTTGGAGTGCCATACAAGATTTGTCTCTAGTAGAGGTGGCTCCTTTAGAATAAATTTGTACCATCTTCTCTGGTCTGGTAGAGCGTGATCGACACAGAGGCCTAGAAAAACTACGTCATTCGAAAGGACCCTAAATTCACGTTAAAAGAAGAGGAAAAGGAAAACCCATTATTCAACTAAAATACAGCAATTCAAATCTCATATCTCAAGCTGTAACGAGGGTCAACTAGCGAAATAAAATCTTTCCCCGTCTAAATTAAAAGACACTAATTCAAAATGAACATTCTGTTCCACAAGGTCGTGTATTTATCGCCGGCTTCTAACCAAACTTACTCACCGATCGATAAATTTTATGGACTGACAATTAATGCTCCAACATTAAGTTGAAATAAAACTCTTTCTTTAAGTAAATGCTCAATTCATCGCGGAACTTGACTTAATTTTCACAAACTATCGTAACTACAAGAAACTAGGCGTACGAAGAAAGACAAAGTACGCCTGTCAATCATACTTAAGCTTGGTCGAAGACGCAAATAAAATAAAAACCCTAGAGATATGGCAACTATTACGAACTCTGTATTTGAAAAATACTGCAGTGTGCGTTTTGGCAGACTGACGGTATAGATCGTGCATGGAATTTGTTTCGTGTGGGTTTTGCCGTGGTTTCCGGGTGCGATACTGTTTAATTATGTGCTGATGAAGGAGTAGAGGTATAACTACGAAGCTTAAATGATCTATGCACCACAGAATGTAAAAAAATATATCGGTTAGCTAGATATACGGATAGATAGGTAGATTAGATAGATAGATGCTTTATTGGATTTTACGAGGTAATAAATGTGCATTAAATACGTCTATAAAACACCAATGAAACAAAAACATATATTTTACAAACAGTCAAAATTTCATTATATACAGATTTACCAACTTTAAAAATATTTAATGAATTGATATGTCGGCAGTGATCTTTTCATAATAATACATTGTCAATATTAAATCTGGTCGAGGTTAATTGCTCTATTATAAGTAAAAATGGGATAGGATTGCAATGAACCTAGATAACTGAAGGAAGAAAAATGTGTTGCTTGAATATTTCCATTTTGGGAGAAATTCTCAGACAAACAATTATAATCGAAAAAACTGAAATACTAGGTATTCTAGCTGCACATAGAATGGTATTCCAGGCAAGAGCTGATTAAGGAAAGGAAAAGAATTTGCAGAGCTTGGACATTATTAAACATCCTACAGTTTGTGATGATAAAACCTAAGCATTTCCCAACTGACGAGGTAACGACAGTGAATTAATCATTAAAAGTCAGCTTCATGTCAAAAAATGTAATCAACTCGACACGTAAATAGTGTACTATTGTACTATTTAGCTTTTAACGCATTTCTACTGCTAAAATATTCTACTTAAATTTGCAATTATAATTGCAAGTGCTAAAGTTGCATCCTATAATAACACACTTAAATTGGATGAGAGTATCTAGTTGATAAAATAGTGAAATTTCGCCAAGAACATGGTTTAAGCAGATACAAAAACAAAGCATCAATTTATAAATAAACGCTTTTATGTCTCGAATCTAGAACATATTAAGTTCATAATCAATAATCGATTGTGTTGGCTTACAAAAAGTTACATCGATGACTACACGCATTAAATATTAAAATAAAATCAACACAAGGGAACGTTAAATGAAGGGAGCGTGGAGAAGAAGTTAATTTTAAATCAGTTTTTATTCCCTAATTTCTTTTTTCCACCTTCCAACATCTCCCTGGCGACAGCCAAACACCGCAATGAGTAAATAACCCACCACTTCTTCATCCTGGCGGCGATATTTTCCAGTGTGTCAAATTTCTCTCAAACAAACAAATACAAAACATAAATTTTCAGTGGAATCGAAACCAGTTGAAATGATGCGATGCGTAGCGGAGGAGGGAAAAGATTCCAAAATTAAATCGATTTAAAACGGAGTGGAACTATAAACGTTTGTCATTTTATTATGTGCGATGTCACGTCGTTGGTGAAAAATAAATTGTTTTTCGCGATATTTCTAGGTCGGTCGCCTAAAACTAGTTCAGGACGCGACCGAATGGAGATTTACTTTTTATATTGCCGTGCGGGGAATTTACATCTTCACAATCGATGCATTCAAACGTTTTTAGCTGCGGCGTATTTTGTTCAATGTGTATTGACATTTTCGAAAATTGTTTTTTTGCGCCTTTTGTTTGAGACCGGAATCGTATATAGATGGTTTTCCAATTATAATTAATAAGTTTGTTTAGTTAAACAAGTAAGAGGCAGGGATGGAAGAGATGTTAAAATTGAACAATTGTAGCAATATACCAATTAATATTAAATATTCTATATTTATATGTCCAGAATTGTAATTAGATCCAGAAATATTCATAATTCTTAATATTATGATTATGGATAGAAAATGAATTCGTATATACTTAATATCGACAAATTTATTTTTCAATTTTTTCATTTTTCTGTTAGTCTCTTTATTTCCTAGCCTGCGCTCTTACTATAAGCTGAAGTAATTAAGTAACAAGACTTTGACAAGATATTTGTTTTCAAACGTACAATGAAATTAGAATCACATGCCTTAATAGTAAGTCCTCAATCGAAGCAATTTTTTCAACTTTCCCCAATTCGAAAACTAACCTTAGAGCTCTTTCAAAATTAAGAACAAGGGTCACGGTCACTTGGATGTCTTCAAATCATTCAAAATAGAGTCGTTTGCTTTGGTTCTTAAGTTTAGCTGGTGGGGAATTCAATTTCACGATATTCGTCATTCGATATTCATACAGAATTATATAACAAAAGTGCATTCTATGTCATCCATTTTTACCAATATTCTTCACATCTTCTATAATGGAAAGCCAAATTGTATAAATTCCACTAAAGTGTTGGATCAAGAAAAAGAAAATATCTCAGAATATTCACGCAGAAATAAATAGCCAAATTTCCTCAAAAATTCATCCTATATCATCTATTTTTATCGATACTCTCAACGTTTTTCGTATAACGGGAAACCAAACTATGGAATTGAAGTTTGGAACAGAAAATATTATCCCAGAATATTTTCGCAGAAATATATAAATACCCAAATTTTTCCAAAAGACCATCCTATATCAAGAGCTTTAATCGATGCTCTTAACATCTCAATAATTTATCTAACTTTCGCTTTTCACAATACTTGTTGCTAATCAGGATTCGTCCCAGCGCATTTCATGTATAACTCAAATGGGTTGTGCACAAAACAGCAACAAGGCGAGATGAGTTATGAACGTCAATCGTTCATAATTAATGAGTAGTTTCAGTAGAGTAATTTGATTGGAAACTGCAAAATAAACCACTACTATAACCCCAGTTGGTACCCAATCGTAGTCGTATCCGTCGTTTTAATTTAGAAGCCATAGTTTTTGCTTCATGAGAAGCATAATATGGAGCCGCATTCTTGTTTATATTTTTATTAACAATTTTGAATTATTTTTTATCTATTCTCTGTTACAATGGAACAGAGTATGAAAAAATAAGTAATATAAATGTGTCTGAGTTTTGTTCAAAATAATAAAAAGGTTTTCCAACTTCTTTCCAAAAAACTATTTCTTCATGTAAGAACATACCATTCAAAACTGAAGTGAAATATTTTGGTTGAAAAATGTGTTGACGAAATTGAAATTTATTGATATAATTTTACGGTGAACAAAACTTCCACACTGCCATGGAGTCACCCATCTCTGCCGTAATGGCAAATCTGGTTATGTAGGAATTAGAGAATAAAATGCTAAATAATCCTCCTTTCCACATATGTATCTTTTTTAAAAGGTAAGTTAGTTCGTCCTACAAAAAACTTCTATTTTCAATAGAACGGAAATAATTTCTTAAATATCTTGGATATAACTCAGACTGGTACACTAAACGTACTAATAATACTTTAGATAGATATCGAAATTTCTTGTCAAATATCAACATTTAATACAAAAAAAATTCTTTGCCTAGTAAACAATGAATTTTCAGGAAAAAAAATTAATATTGCAAAGAAACTAAACTACTTTCAAAAAATAATTCGTCCAGGCTTCATTAAAAACAAACATCTAAAAAAATTGTTCACACTTAAAAACAGATAAAGCAAGACTGCTTCTGCATTTTTAGTCTCTAAATACAGAAAGCACAGATAATAACAACAAACCAAATTTATGACTTGACCATACGTACGCCTACTGAAAATTTTAAAAAAACTTTTTCGAAAACACAACTTGAACTTCTTTACTACTTAAATCGTCAACAAGCATTAAACATTCACAAAGCAAATGGTCAAGAAGGTTAGTAGTAAAAAATAAAAAATAGATCGAGCACTAAAGTTGAACATTCGTTACTCTAAAAGACGTATAGTATGTAAGTAATTTGACATAGAGGTATTCATCATTATGGGAGCTATACAGTGCCTGATACAAGTTGTTTTGCCCATGTACATCGCTAATCTAGCCAGTTGAAGCATGTACTTGTGACTTTTTTAATAAATGCAATGTATACATACAATTATTTTTTAAATGTGTCATACGAATATAATAACATATTCAAACATATATTTCTCCCGTACTTAAATTTAACAAAACTTTAATGTATAAATTTTACTTTTTAAATTGATTTGTGTACATTTGGGGAGTTCATTACAGACAAATATGTAAATAAGGGTTTCTACCAACAGTTAACCAGTTTAACCGTGTACATAGGGGGCGACTATACATCAAATCAGACCCGACAGTCTGATAGTCAATATTTTACTTAAGCGAGTGGTATATAACTGACTTTGTACATGATTGTAAAATATGATCATAATACCTTGTAGATATAGGACAATATCAAAATTAGATTAAATATACGCACAAAAGGATTTAACAACACATGTCTACAATCCTTAACTATTAATTCAAAAATATAAAATTACGTAAAGTTTTGACTGCAACACGTTGTCATACAATTGATTCACAGTGGAAATGGAAACAGAAAAAAATCCAATACCTACTAGGGCTGCACAAAGCCCAGACAAGAATTCAATTGAATATGTTTGTGACCATATACAAAGAGAATTTAAAAATATTTGTGCCTCCTCCACTAAAGAACTACAAAACACAGTTGCTGAAGTATATACTTTATGTTTATATTACGTTATACATCTAAATAGATCAAATTGCTTTATTATAGGATTACTGTCATTCATCTACTGCACATTGCATTTTAAATATTTCATTATTTTACGCAATTTAAGCCTATTAAATAGTAGTTTTATTTTATTACTTGTATCGCCGATATTTTCCTGTTTATAAATTCACTTAACGGATTAACAAAACTGTTTCAATTAACAATGCAATGCAGGTTTGTAAAAAAAAAGGCCGTGCATTCTATCAAATTTTGTTTTAAAATCTACTCGTTTTTGACCTTTTGTCCGTTCGAATTAATCCATTATCCAAAACAGGGATGAATTTAGGAATTATAATGCAGCAAACGTGCAAGTTTCACCGCATCGCCGCGTTTCCGTACGTTCAATTAATGCCGATGTAACATTGGTTTGTTTAATCCGATCGACATTGAAACAGCACTTCTTTTTCATGCTAAAACTCGTCCGACATTTCCAACTGGTCATACGTGTACTCGAATGTGCATACTTCGATTAAATCGTGGAACAATGGTGTTCTGAAAACGCCGTCACCTATTCATATAAACTGGCTCGTAATTTGTGGAGGAAAACGTGTATGTGTGTGTGTGTGTATTTGTGTGTGTGTGCGCGTGTATGTGGATGCATGTTGTGGAACATATAAAGATGCATGAACGTATAGTTAATAATACACTGCATACAAAACTAAATTTGCCTTATTCGTTCTAACACGATCGAACACTTTTTGCTTTTCAACCTGTTTTCATTTAAAATAACTACCGCATTGATTGAGTAGTATATATGTTATTAGAAAGGTTATTCGTATAATACTAAATATATGTATATGGAATATTGATTTGGAATATCTATTCCATGTCTAAAGCACTAAAGCCACATAAATGATTTTTCCATTTTGAAGTTATTAGTATTAGTCGTTTACAATGGCCTATATGAAGTGTAGTTATAAATTCACAATCTTTTCATACAACAAAATCAATAAGAAAACTTCCCATTTTATCCTTAGAATTCTGTCTACCGCTAAGCTTTTACAAATCCATTTAAAAAGGTGACGCCTCTATGACAAAAATTTTACCAAACTTGTTCGAAGTAATCTGCTTCAGCATCAATACGCTGTTGAAGTTAATATTCAAACACGTTTTAAATGCATCCAATCAGTTCTCTAAAGACACGCTCACATCATAGTTTCAGAATTTCTTCTTCAGTGGAAAAATACGAGGTAGAAAAAAGTATTTCTGAAACTATTATGTTGCGAGCGTCCTCAGAGACCTGATATGCATTTAAAAAATGTTGAAATATCAAATTTAATATCGTATTGATATTGAAGCGGATTAACTTGAAGCGCTCTCGTAAATCTTCTACCTAGTAGATATTTTCTTTAAATTTGAGAAGAGTCGGAAGTCTTGTAACCAAATGTGGTAAATACAGCGAATATTACGATAATTTAAGACTTTTATCCTTTAAAAAATTAACTGTTAATTTTGTTGTATGAAATAAAAATTCGCAGATAGTTAAGAACTTCTGGAATACACATACCATCGAGTGAGTATTTACTGTATTGTGTTCTTCAAACCTAATAGCCTTGACTAAACCTGTACTAGAAAATATACCGTACTAGCTTCTTTCATTGACTACTGTTTCTTGGAAATCGTTAGTGTTGAGTCATCTTCATGTATCCAGATTCACCTTTCTTGACGAGTTGGAATTTCATAAAATGGTATATATATTTCATCCTCTGTTACTATAGAAATAATTAGAGATCCTTTTTTATTGAAAACCCTTAAATTTCGCCAGAAATTAGTCATTCAGGAAAAGGTTAAGAACTCCTTCCATATGATATTCGTCATACAAACTTCTATAAGCTGCCTCTAAAGTTTCTTCTATTTCACACGAATTACATTGTGGTCATTATTTATCATGCTATACAGTAAATAGGTTTTCAGGAGTAAGAGTAGTTTTTGACCCACTTTCACAAGTATCTTCTTGTAGACAATTAGATTCTCTACCAAATTCTTTGTGGCACTAAGATATAGTCGCATTTCGTTTAGGGTTTTTGTAAATATACTTTAAATTTGTAGTATATCATCGCACAATAAGGCGCTCGCGAAAGATCCATCATGACTATTTAAGAAATCTAAAAAGGGTCACAGTTTTTGCATATTTTATTTATGCCAAACTTTATACTGACATTTGTTTGATTGCTGTGGATTTTATACAAGCAAAGCGCCTAAAAAATTCCAGAATTCCCTTGTTTCCTTTATTATTATCACAGATATATATTGGTCCTCAGTATCCTTGTTATTTTCCTCCGTATTTTTGTGTCTCTAGACTCTACTTTCAAATCCCTCACTCAAGTTACGTTTATGTCTTCATTTCATTGGTCTTCCTCTATATCTTACCAATAGTGGAATCTATTGTGTCACTCATTTAATTATGTTTGTTGGTACTCTTCTCATTATATGTGTTAATCATTCTAATAAATTGACTTTCATATGACTTACGACATTTTTTTCTCTTAATTATTCTTCTATCAATCTTGTTGCGAGTTTTTACCCCATGTTTTCCTGCATCTATCATTTTTTTCTTAATTTTCTTACTCTGTATCAATGCACTATTTTTATCGTATGTTTAGTTTTCCTTTATGGTCCTTTGCTTCACTCTTTGTTTTTCTGTTTTCCCTATTGTTTCCTCCAGTTATTTGAATAAAATCTTCTACATCAATTTTGTTCAATTCACAAAAGATGAAAATAAAATTACGCGACAGCAGTGGTATTGATAAATTTTCATTTACTGGTTTTCGTACGGAACTTAGCACTTTCAATTTTAGCACAAAGCCCCTATTCATGTCAGTATAGGAATCATTGGTGATTGCTAAGAAGTGAGAATTACATAGCGGCAATAAACTTAACAAAATTATTTATTTAACATATTATTATTTACTTAATACGAGAAGAAAATTTTAAAATTAGTGTAAATGTTTTTTTTAATAAGTTATAGTTGATATATAACCCCTTTCCACAATAATTTTCGTATACGTATTCGTATATCGCACACTGTATGGGGTTTGGTTTTGGACCTAGTGTAAATGATTTAACATTTTTGTGGTGCTTAATCGAGAGAAACTTATTGAAGTTGATACACTTCTTCAGCTAAGCATTCTTAGTTGTTTGATAAGCAAAAAACAAGGCGGATGTAATAATATAACATATATTGAGTAAAAGAATAAATAAAATCAGTTTAAATGAACGGTAATAATATAGTATCATGATAATACGCAAGGATTGCAACATAAATTTTCCCGAGATATACGTACAAAGGGTACTAGGAAAGTTTTGCAATATGACGCAACAATGAATCGTAGGAAGCTGCTCGTTGCTGCATGTTGAGACATGTTCATACGTGCATAGTAGCCGCCGCGCCATGTCAATGGGCTCAGTTATTCATTAGCAGTGAGAGTGTAAAGTGCTTGCGATGGCATCGTGGTCAAGAAATGAGATAAGGGCAGTTTGGCGTTATAATTTCGTGCATGGTTTAAACATAGACACAGTGCTTCGAAGAAATGACTCTTGCACTAAGTAATGTTCGTCCACATCGCACAACGATATCCAGGTGGTATAGAGAAAGCCGAAGGGGAAATTTAACTGTGGAGGATGCTGAGAGGCCGGGAAGGCCACGAACGTCAGTGACGGAGGAAGACGTTACTACTGTGAGGAAAATGCTTGGCGTGGACAGGCGAGTGACCTACCAACAGATAGAGGGTACTTCAGTTCTAAATGCACCAGCAATTCGTTCGATTCTGCATTATCATTTGCACATGAAGAAACTCTGGGTGCCGCATAGACTGACTGAATAGTGGATGACACGACGTGTGACTTGGTGCCGGGAGATGCAAAAAAAGTTTAATAAAGGACAATCTCGGTATGTGAACAACATCGTGACAGGTGACGAGACTTGGCTGTACTATTACGATGTGCTGACCAAAGTTCAAAGCAGAGTTTAGGTCTTTCATGTTGAGGACACGCCCGTAGTTGTCAGAAAATCCCGATCTGTAAAGAACAAAATGATGCTGTATTTTTCAAATCGAGTGGAATTGTGGAACGCGTCGTTTTGAACACACAGAAGACAGTCACAGCTATGTGGTATACTGGACAGTGCCTACCTAAAGTCATTGGATCTATGAAGAACTTGTGGCCAAATCAAGAATGGACACCTGGTTCCTCCATCACGATAATGCTCCAGCTCACCGCGCCAAAGCCTGCACCGAATACTTGACCACGACAGTATTGAAACTTCACGAGCACAGTCCAGATCTTGCTCCCTGCGACTTTACACTGTTCCCGCATGTGAAAATGAAGCTAAAAGGGAGGCGGTTTTCCAGTGATGAGGACCTTCGGCAGGCTTGGGACAACGAGTGTGCTTTACTCCCAAGTGAAATTTGGCGATGGAGTGGTGTATTGAGTGTAGAAGAAATTACATTGAAAAAATTAAATAAACAAAGCTACATTGCAAAATTTTCCTAGTAGCCTTTGTACGTACGTTAAAAACGCTCGTTTCTAAATGAAATACAAAATCGTCTATTCAAAAATACTCTATCAAAACGCACCATCAACTTACTCCATTTGTATATTTATATGTATATATATATATATATATATATAAAGTTATTATTGTAAAATTATTAATGCAAAAAGAATCGTAAGTGTCTTAACTAAACCAAACTATGAATTACTTCATTAATATCAAAGATGGTATTGACTATACGTTTACTGAAATCGACGATATTAAATATTAATACAGTGTTGATTTGACTGCTATATTCCTCAACGACCTGCCGTTTTCCTCAATTTCACGTCCAAGGGAGTCGTACGGAATTGAACATGGATAATCACACCCAAAAGATATGCAAACGTTATCATCAAAGCATTGGTCCACGTGTATACACAAGGTAAAAAATAAAAATACGACCGTCTATATATACTCTCCTTCGGAGATGCCTTCCAAAATGTCAAGATGGAATAAGTCACAACCAGTTTGCTCGAACGATCGAAGCGTAGTATCAAATATACAAGAAGGTTTGTAAAGTCATGCGCCCATTTGATCCACAGGCGGGCCCAATATACCTGCAGTGGATATATCGGCGCAAGCAGGAGTGAAATAGATGAACAACTCGATACATACGATATGCAAAAAAACTAGTGGACATATGAAAACAACGTAATTAGAAGAAATACACAAATACGAAACGTTATTGTATCTAATATGAGATACGCATAAAACTAAATGCAATATTTACAAATAAATTCGAATATATAAGAATAAGCTGATGAGAATTTACGCTAATGTCTAAATACACATATTATATATAGTTTTCGGAGATAATAAAAATAAAAATATATATGGTAAAATTTAAACGCAATAAAGTCTGTAAGGTTAGTACGAAAGAAAATTCGCATACATGAAAATTTGACGACGGTTTCCAAGTAAATTGGTTAGTGTACAGTACATATGCACTTTTAGCACTAATATTTTATACTTGCCAAAACCAAAGCTCCAGATAATCTGGCTGAACGTGATCATTAATAAATACAAAGACGTAGAAATTAACATATAGTTTGCAATGCTTACCTATATCTGACTAGAATAAAATTATAATTCAGTAACAATAAAAGAATTTTAGAATTAATTGTACATTTTTATACAAGACATTCCTTGTAGCGTCACCGTTCTTAGAATTTACTTAAAATATACAATAAACATAAGATAAACAATAATATAAACAATATTCTATTATAAAATAAATTATGATATTAATTACAATATTAAAATAACGTAGTAATAAAGTATTTACGTGTTTTGACAATTATCTTAAACATTCTTCCTATGAAGATGTATAAAGTCTGTCCAAATCTTTAAATCAAATACCATCGGAATACTCGAAAAACTTCCTAATGAAAAATATTTAAAGGCAGTGACCCTAACATGTATGTGGTATCTAATTATTTTTATAGATAAACTTGGTTTTCCAATGCAAATATCTAGTACAGATATGCAATATAACTGTTAAAAAATACGAAGGAAACTAAAAAAATTCTTTACTTTACAATGAAAAAAAGATTTTCTAAATAATTGTTTTTCAACATAATATCCCTTAACTTCAATACACTTGTGTCACCTGCCTTATAATGACTTAATTCCAGTGAAAAACTGATTTCTATTGGTCTTCTGAATAGGTATCAATCTCCCCCTTCAATTGGTTACCTCTGCATAATGAGGAGCTGCCTAAAAATTCCTAAAAAGTTTCATAAATTCAAATTCTATATGGAGAATGGTTCAACTTTGTGAAGATAATGTAGCAAAGGCTTTAATTTTAGTTGTCTGGTAGGTAAATACATTACCAAAATTACATGCGGCAATTGAAAAGATATCCAGGTTTATGACATAAAGAAATCTCCCTTCTTCATGACGGCACACGAGTTAACAAGGCATCTAAAATCAAACGCACCCTAGTCGAGTGTAACTGACGTCCGTTGCTTTGGAATGTATTCAGTAAGACTAGCCCCTGTTTGGTCCAAAAAGACGGTGGGTCATCTTTAATAGATTTACAACCCAACCGAGACCGTCTTGATCAATATTTGACTTTAAAATATGACGGAGTTTCATCTCCATACACCGCAATTATTCATTCCTAAATAGTTTTAATAGAATTTTGCTCCTCGATCAAAAAATGTGATGACACTGTAATGTTCTAGTTTCACAAAATTTATTTATATTTTGGAAAAACACTTTATAAAGCAGAAAATAATGATCGAATTGACGTATTTTTAATAATACAAGATATTTTCTTCCCATAAAATCCGAACACTAGTTTCGATTAATTTTATTGCCCGGAAATGCACACACATAATATATATATATATATATATATATATATATATATATATATATATATTTCAAGATTTCGCTATGTTAAGAATCATACGAATACATTTCAGAAATACTAAGAAATACATAGAGTAATAAAACACATCGCTTAATATATACAGAATTGTTTGGCCACTACGGTAGAGCCATAAAATCACATCCGTCAATGACGAATTCCAACGTAATACGTATAGGTGTTTTGGCTTGTTAGTATTTGGTTTTGTATTTTATGATATCTCTAGCATAATAAAGTTACTTTTAAAATTAGAGTAAATTAAAAGTATGCTAGAGTGTATTATTACAATCCTATTTCTTTTAAATAAGGAAAATAGGAGGAACGTTATTCTAGTCTCTATTGCTGTCAAATTTCATCTATAGTAATAACCAGGTCAAACCGGTTACAGATTGTGCGCGATACTTCCATCCTTACTCACTCATATTTATTTCAAATATTTACTTGCTTTGCATTTTGTAACCTGAGAAAAGAGGGCAGCCCTAATAAAAAAATCTCATTTGTTTTTGAATTTGGTAATCCATCAAGACTTAAACTTGCGTTCATTTCGACCGTAAAGGAGCTTATTGAATAGAAAGTGAACTATTTTTAGCTTACTTAGAAACGTGAAAAAAGTGAAAGACACATTAATGGTTATTTTAAAAGGATTAAACAAACGATTAGACGAAAGTTGATCTAGAATTTGTTTATATTGACCAATACATTTGATTGGCAATGCGACACCTAAAAGATGTGTATACTCCAGAAATTATTTAAAAAGTATGAATTAGCAGAGGTTCTGTCCATTTGATATGGATCAGTGTTTGGATTTTGCATATTGAATTAATATGAAAAAATTACGTGTTTAATGGGTACTGCATTTGTTGACTGTGGACCACCAATGCGAATGAGAATGTAATTCTCGATTGCGAGAAATTAAGATATGGTCTTAAAAATACTCTAAATGAAGCAACAACTGAAAAAACTAACTGAGGCTGGCACAAGTAGTCCGAGGAAAGCAAAGACATTTATTGAAAATGTTATGAATACTATTTTTTGGGACTGTGAAGAAATTCTTCTCATGCATTACCTTCAACTAGATAAAATTATAACAAGCAAATATAAAACAATGTTAAACCATGAAAGGAACTTTAGTAAAAAGTCAAAAATCATGACAGTAGCAAGAGAATATAGTGACTTATGAATCAATATGGACTAAAATAATATTAAATTAACGAAAAACTTGAAATATCTCAGAACTATTTTCGATAAATGTGAAAGCAATGAAACAACGTTATAATTAAAAACTCCTCACTAAGTATTTAATGACCTAAAATTGGTTTTGTAATTAAAAAAATTAATTTTTTTTCCAAGTATGATTTGTGAAAGTGAATGCTAAAAGTTACTGAACAAAAAAATAAAATCCAAAATAACAGTGATGGAAAGAAACAAAAATTTAAATACTATCTAGGCTTAATCGACCGAAAAACATGCAATTAAAAGTATAATCGATTTTCAACAAATTTAACGAAAGTTGTTTCAGTCACTCATTTGATAGCAATAAATTAGATAATTCAATAAAAATGATAGGAGAGGCTGGACAGAAAAAGAAAATGGAGATCCAAGAAGATCTAGACTAAAAATAAGAAAAAATCCTAAAATGTGTACTATTTGCCCTGAATATAACAGTAGTAGCCGATAAATAAAAAATATTGATGAAAATATAAAAGAGTGGTTTGTCTGCTGTTATCCCATCCGTCTTTCAACTCACAAATTACATTCATTACATGATCTTACTTCAACCTCCCTTTAATTACGATAAGCGTTACCATGAGACTCGAATTCCGTGTTGAGTGGCTACAGGTAGGTGATCTAGTGTTTAGATAGCGAAATAGTAAACATTTTTTATGTAAAAAGTCATCCACTCAATCCAAGGGTACATTTGTTGAAGTATCTCGCAAGTGGACTTATGGACTTGATTATAGATTTCAGAGCAACATTAGCTTTATGAATTTTCAACATCAGGTTTCCCTCGAAATAATTTGTTTATTCGTGTCTCTCTAGAGATGTATTATTAATTTTTATTTTCGTCACTTCTTCTAAATAGATAGTCTAGTTATTATACAAAGGATGATCCTCCTTTCCCTCTTATAAGACTGAAAGCCTCTTGTTTATTACGCAAATTTCCTTAAAACACTACTATTTTAAAAACAATTACATATAAATTTAAATACAAATTTTACTAATCATATTTATAATATATATTCATGAAATTAAGCTTCGTGATTTAAAATCTAAACAACTTACGAATGGAATTTATACGAGGATAGTTTGACAAGTAGTGAGAATGACACATAGGTGGCGCTCTAATTGGTAAAAGAAATGCACTGTAATTTAGGTTGCCTATTTATATGATTACATTCCGATATTTAGATAAATCGATTGATTAGTTTATTTTTGACAGCTGAAAAGCAGAGTATTGTGCGATGATTAAATACTTCGTAATTAAGGGTATGAAAGCTACCGAAATAAAAGATGAGTTCTGGGAAACATTAGGTGAATCTGCTCCATCATCCGCCACAATAAGTAGATCGTGACTTCTAAGGAAATGATTATAAAAATCCATAATATTATTACGCAAGATCGACGACTCAAAGTGAGAGAGATAGCAGACATGGTAAACATTTCAACAGAACGCGTACACCACATTTTAACGAAATAATTGGGCCTTTCCAAGCTTTCGGGAAGATGGGTGCCGCGATTGCTTACGACTGATCAAAAGTACACTCGTTTGCGCATTTCCAATGAGTGTTTGGACCTTTCTAAGCGGAATCCGGTTGATTTTTGTAAGCGATTTGTTACTTGCGATGAAACTTGGATACACTACAGTACACTCGAAACTAAACAACAGTTGAAACAATGATTAGAACGTGATTCTGCATCTCCGAAGAAAGCAAAAACCACTTTATCGGCAAACAAGGTGATGGCATCAATTTTTTTGGATTCAAAGGGTATTTTGCTCATTGATTACCTTCAGAAAGGACAATATTATGCAGAACTTCTACAAAAATTAAATGTTGAGATTCGTGTTTTCACAGTTGCGATGTCCAAAATCCACGAGTTGCATTTCCAATTAGTACCGCATGCGCCTTATTAGCCGGACCTAGCCCCTTCCTACTTCCACCTTTTTCCAAAATTGAAAACGGCGCTATTTGGAAAGAAATTTTCGTCTAACGACGAGCTTATCATCTTCGTAAATGAGTATTTTGCAAGCCTTCCGGAATCGCAAGAGATGGCATAAGGGCATTGGAGCACCGTTGGAATAAATGTATTGCTCTTTTAGGAGAATATATTGAAAAATAAAAATTATTTTGTATTTAAAAAATTCGTTTTTCTTTTCCATTCTCACTACTTCTCAAACCACCCTCGTATATTAGAATATAAAACGAAAATCAAGTAACCTACATATTTGTAAAAAGTGTGACAGCCGAAATATTGTTATTTCTATAAACAAATTAATCCTGTCTTATAATACCTGTCACGTTACACTTTATTTAGTTTTGTGTTCTAAAGTAAACGAGTATACATATATTAAACATGTTAACACAATCTATTGGACCGATTTGTACTAATGTTGTGGAACGTTCATGATTTTCTGGTCCATTTCCGAAGAATAGTGTTTCCATAATATTCGTTCAATCTCTTCATCGAAATTTCCAGCAAAAATAATTTTTTTATCGTATGCCAAAGATCCCAATATCCGGCTTAGGATTTGATTTATCTTCTCTCTTAATTTTATATCTAAATTTTCGCTTTATCGTGTTAGCATTAGAGCGTATATCATGATACCTATTAAGTTCCCTGTAACACAAATATTATTTCGAGTGCAAACAAACTAAACAAATTAATTAAGTCGTGCTAAAAACCACATCCTTCAAAATGTTCTATTTAAAATAAAAAATGTTTAAATTTCATCGTCTAAAAGACTAAATTAAAAAATTTCTAGAAAGTCAATATAACCGTATATTTAGAAATGTATCGGCTTTCAGTCGATGGTCTTAAAATTCCTAATGTGTGAGAATGTGCAGGCTCGTCAATCGCTATTCGATATCGAGCCGAGTGGAATACGTTTAACGGCTATTAAACATAAAGTACACTGTTTCGGTCACTTAAAACGAAAGTCAATAAAGAAGGCTAATAAGCTTTGAGAGTCTCCCAAAGTTTTGTTTAATATAAACTTTCTACCATGTATTTAAAGGAAACATGAAGAGTGTATCCTACAACTCTTGATAGTATTTCTTCAACAAATACATATAAAAATCCATAAATAATTTTCAATTTTAAAGTATGTTGATAATGATTAAACAGTTCCTTTAACGATATGATCTTATTGTTCATAATGTGTGAAATTTAATAATATACTATATGAAGCAGGATGATAATTCATCGAAAAATACAAAATATTAAACAACACACAAAATGGTTATATCAAAGGGCGATCAACTGCCAGAGCAAATTACCAATTTATGGAAGGAATTATAAATAATATATCTAACAACGATGGCATGTGTGGTTATGTATCTTTCGAAGGCCTTCAATAGTGTACATCACGAAGTCTTGTTAGAGAAGTTAGAGCTGATGGGATTCAGAGGCGTGGCATCAGATTGGATCCGTTCATATATATGTGGCAGAATGCAGTATGTGCAAGCGGTCCATGTGGCATGATGCATGGCGAGGTCACGTCCGGAAACAGTTACCCTGTGTGTTCCTCAGGGTTCTTTTTTGGGATCTTTACTTTTTTTATGACATGAACGATGTCCCAGACGCTACGGAATCCTTAACGGTTCTCTTCACGGATGACACATCCACAGTCATAGACTCTGGGTATGAAGACTTGAGTATGGCCATAACAGAAAATATGCATGTGTTAGAGAAGTGGTTTGCGGCAAATAACCTACAATTAAATCTATCCAAAACCCATCTGCTGACCTTTAGTAACAGTTTGCAGACATATGTGGTGGTGGGTGATGAAGTGCTTGCCTCTAAGTGCGACGCGCCATTTCTTGGCCTTAGGGTTGGCTATGAGCTGTCCTGGAAACCTTATATCAATGAACTATTTGGGGGGCTGTCTCGGTTTTGCTATTGCTTGCGAGTTATTTCTCGTAACGTTGATGTGGAGGCGGGATTGCTTTCTTACTACGCCTATGTACATTCAAGGCTCCAGTATAGTGTGGTGTTCTGAGGCAACTCCATTGACTGGTGGACGATATTTATCCTCCAAAAGTCATGTATTAGACCAATTCATGGCATGAAACTACCAGAGAGTTGTGTGCGTGTGTTTCGTTCTGCCAAAGTACTAACAATGCCCTCAATTTATATACTTCAGTGCGAGCTACATGTGAAAATAAACTATAACGAATTTTTTAAAAAATACGAAACGAATCACGCACATGCTACGCGAAACCTTCGTAATATTTGTTTCCCCAACAAACGAATTTTACAAAAATACAAAAAAATGTTGTTCACTAATGTGTCAAAATATACAATCACATACTGCTTCGGATCAAGAGCTTGCCGTTGGCCCGGTTTAACATTATTTTTAAGTTTTGGCTAATAGAGCAAGAGTTCTACAGTGTGAAAGATTTCCTTAAAACAATTATAGACATTGGCGTATAGCATATGTCTACTGCACGCATATATATGTATATATACCTACTTTATCTATTTTAAATTGTTGTTTCGTTGTTATTTATTTTATACTTATGACAAATTCCACTTTATTTGTCATTATGAAACGTATTAAATATTACTATTATATTATTATTACTATACGAAAGAATTATAGGAAGAAATTAATTTGAAAATAGTAAATGAAGTTATAGGAAAAAGAAAGCCAAGAAAGCTCCTAAGATAACATAGACATGTTGAAAACATTGTTTACCTTAATACTGTAATTATTAATAGACATTTTGAATATCAATAAAGGTATCTTTACCTTCCTTCTTAGGAATATCATTAGAAGATCGTCAAGTTGAATTCACGTGGCTAGTGTTATAACTAAAGAGGAACAATCTTGTTACTAAAGTACTCAAAATATGTGCAAGAATGCTGGAGAAAATTAAGATATCGTTAAGAAGAAAATTTAATAACTTTAGATCTCACGGCGGTATGCCTACTATACATTTTTATCATGAGGCAAATGACAGAAAGAACGATCAAAAAGAAAATATTTTCGTCTGGGTCTTAAAGACATTGAAAACTTTCGTCAAAATTAACAGAGAAGTAACTTGTAGAACACTATAAAACAGAGTAATACCACCAAATGTAATAAAAGCAATACAAAGTTTTGATCAAAATACATGTAATTACCTCAGAACAGTATAAAAGGCTTCGAAGTTATTTAAAACAACTAAAGTATTCTTCTTCTTCTCTTATTTCTAGTCCTGGATGAGACACTAAAGGAGGCAAAGAAGGAAATTGAAGAAATAAGCAATTTATTTTAACCTAGATTAATTAAAATAACACTTAGAATTTCTCAGTGATGTTTCAAGATTTAACTAGTCTAATACTGCTTCTTCCTTGCTACAGTAAGTGGCACTTTACATTGCGCTTTTATTTCAAACATTTATTTGTGTTACACTAAATTCAAATCGTTTTCAGTTTCTTTCAATGTTGCGTTGATCAAGATCCGATACGTCCTTTTAGCTGGTGAAAGATTTCTGTATTTTTCTTTTACTCTGTACAAGTCTGTATTCCAAGTATATTATGGTCCATCCGTAACATCTCGGAGTGAGAATTAACTTTTATTGGTTTTATAACACTTCACTAATTACAATAAATTTAATAAAGGCTTGAATCCACATCTATCGTTCTCCGGACGATCGGTCTAATTAAGCTACAGAAACAGCATAACATAAAATATTTTAATAAACTTTAAATTTATTTTTATTTATTGTGCACGATATGCACCAATAAAAATTAACTTTTCCTGCCATTACTTCGTTTCATTAATTATACAAAATTTAATGCAAAATTTTCTTTCCCGAGCAAGACTTGAACCTACGTCTATTGTACTCTGGAAGGCCACTCTACTTGAAATAACTCCTTATATTTTGGGTCAAATATTTTGTTTTTCTTTTTGATGTGTTCTTTCCATTATACCTTTTCGTCTAAATATTAATTATTCCATATGATGCCCTTTGTCTTTGAAATCATCAATGTCACGTTGAATTTTGCTAGTAGCTTCCATATTTTCCCCAATTGCTAGCAGAGTAGCATTATCAATGAAGATGTACATTTCGACATCATTAATCTCTTGGGTATATATAATACGTTAGTAAGAAGTGCAACACGGGGTCACCTTTAGGTACGACGGCTTTAATCTATTTTAATTTAGACTATTCGTCTTCTTACTTCACCATCGATGCCACGTTTTAATTTATTAGTAACTTTCTTCGTATTTCTTTTAACTGCTGGCAGAGAAGAGAAGTACCATCAGCGTAGACAAACATTGACGCCGTCCATATTCTGTTGTAATTCAGAGTAGTCAAAAAGTATATTTGCTTCGAAAAATTTTATTTTTAATTATATTCCTAATTTTTATTTTTTTACACTTTAATACACAAAACCATCAAATAATATTAAAATTTAATAACACATTTCAGTGTATTATATATACTTGTTATTACGTTTTAAAGCATGTACGTTAATAGGCTATAAATTATGTCTATTTACAATATCGCCCAGCATAAAAAACAACAAATTTTAAATTTTTGTACTGATTAAATGGAATTTATAAAAAAGCGAAAATATACAAATACTTCTCTTTTATATTATAGTTGACCTAGCTCTAACAATTTATTTAGCACCATGTTAGTTTGATACGATGTGTTGTTCTAATTTTTACTGTGAAATTTATTGTACATATTTTTTTTCGTTTATGTCCCACATATATATGAATACTTTCAAATACCATCGCAAAATATTATTCAAAATGTTTACGTGTAGGTCATTGAAAAAGCCCGTATAAATTGGATACAACGCTTGTTCCATTTACATTTTGTTTTCAATTTACCTTTTCACGTTTTGCCAAATTCAAACTAGAATTCTACTTTGTTTAACTTTTTTTCAATGATTTTTTGTTATTGAATTCAGGACGGTTCTCCGTAAATCCTTTTATTGTCGTCGTTTTTCCAATGTAATTAATGTGTTTCATTCGAAGTAACTAATACAGAGCCATCTGAAATTAATGTACTACACTTGATCTATATAGAGTGAATGACGTCACGTTTGCGTTGTATTATGATGAAAATGACCAAATTTGAGCTCTAAATAACGTTCTTTCGACGACATTGTTTAAAATTCCGCCCTGGAGAAATATTGAAATTGTTCAATTAAACAGACAATATATATTTATTCATCGATATTTATCTGATCCCTTTCGCCATCATTTAATTCAGTTCCGAAAGCAATTCTTCTTATCCATTTTTAATACAATAAGAATTGCATTTCCGGAAGTTACTTATCAAAAGGGCTGAACAAAAAATTCTTATGGTGTAAGATTCGGCGAATATAGTGGTTGATACATGGTACTTACTGGCTGTACTTGTCAAAAGCTAACGACCATAGCATTGTGAAAAAACATATTCGCTGCTAGAGATATTAGGTGTTATATTTTTCTATTACTGATGACAACTTAATTGTCGAAGTACATATTCAGATTTTAAAACTACCTTCAGGTTCAGTAATGAAATGAAGTCAATTTTCTAGTCCAACCAATACAGTAAAGAGCTACATAAAAGGCATATAATATATGTATGTATATATATAATATTACAATCTAAAAAAAATAAATAAAGCTTAGAAAATATAATTACATTAACAATAATAATTACTGCTATTATTATTATATCCGTCGCTTCACAATCTCCATTAGCTTAACGCCAATTACAGAGGGCATTAATAGGCCATGACTATAATTATTCTCGCACTCTTTGACCAACTTAAGATTATTAACTGTCGGCATTCTCTTTAAACTAGAAATAAAACTATGAATAAACTTTTCATATAGCAACCTTTGGATTCGAACCCAAAATTCCGGCGCGATTAGTTATCAGCTGGATCAAATTTTATAGTCAAATTATTTTTGTTTGCGTTAGTCACATAAAAAATAAACTATCAACTGAAGGCAACTCAACAACAAAATTTATATCATCGGCATATAAAACCACTGAAGCAAGAGAATTAATAGTGGAAGGAAAATCATTTACATAAATTACAAATAGAGTCCTAGAATCGGATCTAGCGGAACACCTATATTAATAATTGTAGTATAGGAGTTTAAGACTTTAGTAACGTATGAAGCAGTTATTAATAGGGCCCCTGATGCCATATAATTCCACTTTGTATAAAATCAAATGACTAAGGAAACTAAGAGCACGAAAAAGTTTAATAAAATACAAACATAAAAAATTTTCAAAAATTTAAATATAGCGGTATTTGTAGAATGCTTTGACTGAAAACCATGTTGAAGAATATATAGTAAATGTAATTGATGTAAGTAGTTAATTAATTTTTTATTCATAATAGATTATAATATCATAAAAAACTTAGAGCACTTTAATGTTCTTTTACGAAGAGGTTTAACAATTACACGTTTTGAAAAGGAAAAAAATATACCTTTGTCACTAGAAAAATCCAAGAGATGAAGTGGTTCCATAATTAATTGATAACATTGTTTGATAATGAAGGAACACACATTGTAATTATATTTATACATTTATTATTACCTGAATCGTCAGAGAAGAATTCGGAATTCTAGGAAACTATGTTAACTAGAATTGTGTCTTCCAAGTGCCCACTTAAAAATATTTGAAAATTATTAAAGCATGTTTCAGAAGGCTCTTTTCATATACCTGATTTTAAATAGAATGAGTTTGTCTTTTTCTAAATAGTCACTATAATAGTAATAAGTAATATAGGTAACTTGGAATTAAACGTTTATTAAAAAAAAGCCTTATCACATTGTTGCTATTACATCTGATAGATATAAAAAAATTATAATAATAGTCGTTATTATATCTATGTCTTTACAATCTCCAACAGCTTAATGTCAATTACAGAGGACGTTATTGATTATTACATTCGCATTCTTAGACCACCTTAAGATATTTGACTGTCAGTAGTCACCTTAAACTAGTAGTAAAGTAACTAAAAAGCGTTTTCAGAGAGTAGCCTCCGATTATAACACGAAACAACCGCGTAGTTAGCCAGTAACTTAACAATAAGATGGCGGTTGCATTAAATTATAATAACCAGCAAATCATTTTTGTTTATGTTTGTGACGTACTTTCTTTTTTATATGATAAATATCACATATAATAAAAACAAACTAGCGAGCCAGGGGAGAAACTTCTGTGACAGTCAATTCAATAAAAAGAGGAAGGAAGAAGCATGTCTAGTTATTTAACTTGATAACATATTCCTTCGAATTCACATTATGATTTCATTATTTCTTATAACTTAGCTTTAGTTCTTTTTTAAATAGCATATACCA
Source organism: Dermolepida albohirtum (assembly GCA_031893035.1). NCBI lineage: Eukaryota > Metazoa > Arthropoda > Insecta > Coleoptera > Scarabaeidae > Dermolepida > Dermolepida albohirtum. The sequence continues at coordinate 43,734 of JAVIWB010005964.1, forward strand.
GAGAAATCACCGTTCAATATCTGACAGAACGACTACCGCTACCTTACATATATACATGTATATAAATATAAAGTACAAGAGGCAAAAACTCCAAACTAGTATAAGTACATATCGTCACTTCACCGTTACAACCACATGTAATCATATCAGTAATTTCAATAATGTACAAAGGGTACTAGGAAAGTTTTGTAATATGACGCAACAATGAATCGTAGGAAGCTGCTTGTTGTTACATGTTGAGATGTGTTCATACGTGCATATCAGCCGCCGCGCCATATCGATGGGCTCAGTTATTCATTGGCAGTGACAGTGTAAAATGCTTGCGATAGCATCGTGGTCACTAAATGAGATAAGGGCAGTTTTGCGTTAAAATTTTCATGCGTGGTTTAAACATAGACCAGTGCTTCGAAGAAATGATATTTATCCCATAATACCCTGCTTCAATTGTGTTATGATCTAACCAGGAACGCCTCGGAGGCCTATTAATTACAGATCTCCTCTAAATTATTCGTTCTACGAAAATACACCTTACAACCTATATTGCGAGTTCAACAGTGTAGTACGCAGCTCCATTTTGCTGAGACCCCATTTCAAGTCTATTTTCCACATTTTCCAGATTTTCTCGATATCGTTGTCTTGTTACAGCGACTGCATGACCATTTGCATTTTTGAAGACATTTGATCCAATAATTTCCTGGGAAATTATACCACACCTGACTATGTAATTCATATTAATGACTAAGTTTTGGATTATCAGTACTCTAGATTTTGAAGTTTTGCTTATTAACATGTCTGCTATGATGAAAGTGAGCCCCATAGCATATGGTAAATGGTGAATTAATTCCTTTTCCGGCCAATTGTTAGAATTGAATTATATATGTTAATTTCATACGATATTCAACTAGTTTCAATGCCAATATCAATTGATTTTTGAACTGAAAAAGATGCAAGCCATGTAAAATGTATTGAAGTTATCTGCGTTTTCAGTCCAATTGATATGATTCTTTGCAAGTCGATGTTCGTTTTTCTTCAATACCATCGCGCACTCACCGAACATTTATTTCTGTCCTAGCAAAATATGATCGGTGAGCACGTGAAAGGTTAATTCTGAAGAAAACTTTATCACTTTTAAATGTTGATCCTTAATTATTGATGAATAATTTATGACTTTCACATTTCTCGATATCAAATTTCCCTAAAATTGACTAGGAATTCTGGAAAAAAATTTAAAAATAAAAAAGTTCGAATAATGAAAAAATATGTTAAGAATAATACAATTAGTTTCAAATTTGTTTCAAAGAAATTTTGTTTATTTTTCCCTTCTTAAATATAGCAAAATATGTTTCGTATTCCAAGAACTCCTTATAATTTCCTTCATCCAACCCTAAGGCGATAAATTATTCTAACAAATTCCACAAACTCTTAACTAATCGATAAAAGGCACAGTTATACAGATACTAAATATAGATTTAGTTTAGGGTTAGTGTCTAAGAAATTATAATTTTTCTCTTTGTGTACAAGAATGCGTAGATTCATTAAATTTATTTGGAAACCGTGATCTAATATTAACCAAAGCCCGGAGAAAGCGATAACATGCAGATTTCAAAGCAACAAGTCAGACGTTATTTGGATTTAGACATCGCGTTTTTGGCAAGTCTCATGTATGCTGCTCTCCTTGGCACGAATCTTGAACGTAAGGTTTACGAAGAGCCTTCTAAAGTTAATTCATTATGTTCCCCTCACACCACAATACTTGTTGATATTTGATATGGAGTTTTTAGCTGGTGAAGAATAAAGCAACTAATGACCTAAGTTCTTTGAGTTAAGGTCAATTTATCATCCTAAATTTGAATTATAGTCTTTTAAAGTTTATTTTTTATATCTCGATACACAATAATGGGAATATAATACTCTTACGGAGTGTTATTTTAAAGAATTACAAGTTCTTTTTATGTAACGCACTTTCTTTTTTAACTTTTATTCTCTGAAATGTCATGAAAGTTTGACGGTTGTTTCATGACATAACTGGCAGAGTTTAAAGATGTATTACTGAAGAAATTTCAAGTAAAAAATATCCAATGAACATATTCCCAAAACTGTAATTGTAATTGAGATGCGAGCATTTAAATTTAGATAACCCTACAAATGCAGGTTGTGTTCTTATTGACGACCATCTCATTGGTCTATTTGCAATCGAATTCGTTATTTACGTTTTCTGGAAGATAACCTTACTACATTCCTCTTAATATAAGACGACGAGTGAGTATACAGCACGATAGCGCACCTCCCTTCTATGGCAAACAAGTGAAATATTTTCTTAATCAAAACTATATGAATCAGCGAATTGGAAGAGGTTCAGCAGTTGCTTGACCGCCAAGGTCACCAGACTTAAGTCTCCGGCATTATTTTTTGTGGAGAACACTGAAAAGTTTGGTGTACAACTTGAAAAGACAGAATAACTTGTTACTGGAATTGTGCATGCCACAGAAACCTCATACTGTTAGCAGAGCTACTTCTTCATTTCTAAGAAAAGCTAGGCTATGTATGTTATATAACAATTGGGTAAAGATTTCGAATAACTAATTCAATACAGCAGCTTCTTTTTCAATGATTTTCATGGGGATTTTTGCAGCGGTACATAGTACATGCATTAGTAGAATTATCTAAAACAACAAATGCTTATAGCTCAGTTACTATAGAGTTTTGGAGATATGTTCATTAGGCATTTTTAACTTTAAATTGCTTCAGTAACACATCTTTAAACTATGACAATCATGTCATGGAATAGCCAGTATATTACTGTACCTGTCTACACATGAATGTCTAGTAGGTGGCACTAGAAGTTCCGCTTATTTCAAACAAAATTCAAAAACTTCGAAGACGGAGAGTGTAATTACGATTCTAATTACTCGAGGTCAATGGATCCACTTGTACACCCACACAATACGACTCGACAATATATCAACGCTTGAATTTTAACTAACAATCAGCGGCACGATGTCATGGATATTTATTACAACCAGAGCTAATATTAATTATCGGTTTTGTTATCTCGTGACTTACTAGTAAACGGTTTAACATTAGCAATCGTTATGACAAAGGCGAACTTGAAAACAAATTTGTCAACCCGTCTTTCTCTCAGTTCTAGATATTTCATATCTGGGAAATGTGTAGCACATCAATATACCTAAACGTGTACATTATAGAGGTGGGAAAGGAGCAAGGTGGGTTTTCGATCAATAGACAAGATGAAATGTCTAAACAGAACCCTTAGCAAGTGACGGATTTAAGAGTCTTATTTTGATATTTCATCTTATCTATTGATTGAAAATCCACCTTGCTCCCTTGCCACATCTATTATGAACGCGTATAGGTATATTAGTATGCTATACATTTCCCAGCTATAAAATATCTAGAACTGAGGGTTGTCAAGTTTATTTTCAAGTTTGCCTTCGTCAATACGTTTCTCAATGCTAAACTGGAAAGTATGTATCTGGGAAAAGTATTTCGACAACTAAGCTATCATCTTCAGCAGAAAAGAAATGGTGTTTAAATATGGTTGTATGAAAGTCTAGTAGATTGTTTCGCGGTGTTTCTCCAGCTTTATTATGAACTTATATTTCAATATTGTTTCGCGTCTACTGAAAATTGCAACTTAGTTAAAGCAAACAAATCACCTTCCAATGTGATCCAAGAAATAAGAAGAAACACAACACAGTTAAAATTACTTGATTAATAAGGTTGATATATAACCCCTTTCCACATTAACTTTTGTAAATTCTGTATACGCATTTCGACAACCAAGTTGTCATCATCAGCAGATAATTTCAAAGTGTCGCACCTGGTAAAACACGACGAAAAAACAACTGTACGAAAATCAAACTCCGTACGCGATCCGTACACTGTGTTTGTTTCACAAGATTTTTAAAAATTATTTTTACATAAACTAACATGCACAACATTGAAAAAGGGAATTACGGTCAAGACAAGTGCCTGCCTGTGATTTATTATATTGTTCCTCCTCTGATCACAGGCAGGCACTTGTCTTGACCGTAATTTCCTTTTTCAATGTAGTGCATGTTTAAGTAAAAATAATTTTTAAAAATCTTGTGAAACAAACACAGTGTACATCTTGGTTTTGAGCGGTGTGGATCGCGTACGGAGTTTGATTTTCGTACAGTTGTTTTTTCGCCGTGTTTTACCAGGTGCGACACTTTGAAATTATCTGCTGATGATGACAACTTGGTTGTCGAAATGCGTATACAGAATTTACAAAAGTTAATGTGGAAAGGGGTTATATATCAACCTTATTGATCAAGTCAATCAACCACAGGCTCCATCAAATTCAACTAGTTAAAATTACAATTCACGAATACAATTTTTTCCCTGATATTGTCTGTCTGTCTTTATATGTATGTAAATATATGTACTTATCCCGTGCGAATACAGGTGGTCTCTGCTTCGGATTTTCTTTCACCAATTCCATTGTTTTATGCAGAAATTAATTGCTACGACTAATGTCACGGCACACACAATTATTTAGCAGAAAGATCTGACACGATCCAAATTATAGACTGCCCATAACTCTTTTAATTGATTAGAATTTCCTGTTTTTTTATATAAACGCATATATTGTTACACACTTTACACACACAAAGGGATTGTTCGCACACCTTCGAATAATTATTTATATATACATTGAGAATAACTATACTAAAATATAATTGAAGGATTATATTAAGTAAAATAAACGATCATGGCGCTCTTTTGGAATTAAGCAGACTATAATATAGAAATGGAAGAAACTTATGCATTCCCATATTACAATGCATTTATATTCTTTGTATAATTAAAACCTTTCTGGGAATTTAATAAAAAATTTAGGGAAAATACAAATGAATCAGCGGCTTCACTTATACCACAATATATTTATGTTAATTAAGACCTCTGTTCTGAGAATTAATATCTATATTTGCATTTGGAAAATAAAAAATTTAGTTAAATAAAATTAAAATAAAAATATATACAGGAAATAAAAATATTCTTGCCAAAAAATTACCCATATTCACTGTACAAAATATAAACTGTCAAAAACAAGTCAAGAAAGAGAATTCAAAATAAAAAATATCTATTGAATGCAGAATAATATTCCTTACCATCAGTGTCAGTACCAGTGGTATAATAGTTTTGAATCAACTTTTATAGAGTTTTTTACAGTCTCCAATTTAATTAGAATTATCTGAACTTTTTTTTTTAAAATTTTTATCCCCCATTTTCAAAACAGTGTTCGCATTTTATTAAGATAGTTGTGTCGTCTGCGCAGATTACGCTGGCCAATAAAGTTCTTACCCTTAGTCAGTAACTGACGAAATTAAATAGTACAAATTATTCGAAAAGCGCTAGTATTGCCTTAGTTCTGGTTGCGAAAACAACCAAGCAACGGTCTCAAAACGCTTCTCTGTGAGGCAGCAGATTTGACTGTGTGCATTTCGGTTTTGGAAACTAATTAAGAAATCCAGGATTTGTATGTACAAATTCAGGATAAAATGCCTGCTATATAAAAGATATGGCTTGATTTTATACAGCAATTCCAGGTGCTATATCTTTTCGAGTGCCTTTGTTACATATCCCTAAGTGATTGTTAAAAATGTGTTAAAAACTGAAAATGTACATTCAAAATATAATTTAAACTAGTGACATAACCTTAATTGTCAATAATATAAGAGAACCACATTCATCATGACTACGAAACATAACCATTTTTCACCCTTATTATATGATCTTATTAAAAATTAACAAGGCCATTATACCAAATGCAATTAATGGTCTTATATTTACAATACCAATTCGAATTAACCCAGAATTAATTGGCATTTCCACGCCGAACTGGTGCATTCGGCAAATCTATTTATCAAGCATAATCCTGATGGTAGAGACACAGCTGTAACAAGTTCATCACATTTTTATGTGTTGATTGCGTGCGAACAAATTCGCACATGTCGACGCATTATATACACTTTTTCAGCTGTGAATCACTCTAGCGTTGAACAATCAACGCTTATACATATTTCGTTACGGGCAAGAGAGGTCGGTTCTAGTTTGCCAAGCCTATCGCTCCCAATATTTTCTCCTTTGTTATCTCTCCCATATGAAGCTATGTTGTGCGTGTTTTTGTTTTCCCATCATTTTTTGTTGAACTAATTTATAACGTTCTAGTGGAGCGGGCGAACGGTAGCAGCAACAACGACATCTGCCACAGGAAAAAAGCACGATAAAACGCAGAAGCGGAAAACGAATACACGTAGTGAAAATCATGTAAGAAATGATTATAAATGCGCTATCTCACTCTTCTAATGGTGTGAATGTTAATCGTTTTTATGTTGCACTTTCGCTAAAACGAAGTTTTAATTAGCACGTAACGTTACAATTGCATTATTTTTCATTGTTCCTTTTGAATAGTGGTCAGACTATGGTATATTTGATTAAAGTATCGCTTTTGACAAAAGCTTTAATTGCCAATTATATTCATTTGTTTATTAAGAATACGTTTAAACTTAAATATTAACAAATTTATCAAAACGTATCTAATTTTTTTAATCCTACCTAAATATTCATTTCATTTAATTTTTTTGCCAGAGGTAAATCCTAGATATTAATTAATTAAAACTCTGGGCGAGGATGTGTAACCCAGTATACCCATTAAAAACTACGACACTATTATTTCCCAAACTGTGAGCCTTTTTCCAACTTATTATACTCAATCAGGGTGAGGACCACGCTCTCGTGATCGAAAATTCTACTCGATATTGCCCTGGAATTTTTTCTTTTATACTCCCATCTAGAGCATTTGAAAAATATGTGTTCTACATCATCCTTCTTTAAAAAGCAACCTCAGAATTGGAACGCCGATAGATTTCTTTTGAAATAACCACGATCTGTCATAGCTTGTGTAAGTCAATAGTCCACACCCTAGCAAATTCTATCAATCCACTACCAGAATTCTAAACCTTTACGCAGAGAGCTATTTCATTATCCAGTCCTACATACCTGTATGTTGCCATCTTCTTTTCTTTCTATATAGATTTCACTCTACCAGTATGTGGAACACTATTGTATCATCTGAAAAGGGTCCGGTATCGACTTATGATCCTTAGTAATAATCGCCTCTGTATATTTTGCAGCTTTTTTCTATGTGTGTCTCCAGTAAGGGATCTGTTCCAACGTGAAGCTTCATACACTACAGTTAACTGAACTAAGTTAGAGAAAGCTTTTCGCTTTCAGATTGTTGAGCCTCCTATGTTAGGCAGTATTTTCGTTAAAGCTGCAATAATTTTCTTCGCCTTTTTGATAACATTCACAAAATGCCACCTTTTCATCGAGTAGAAATCCAAGGTACCTAGTAATACTGCCAAACAGTAACTCTGTTACATGGCAATTTCACCTCCCTCCTAAACTTTATGCGCCCCTCAAAGACCAGGGCTTTTGATTTTTTCTGCTGCTATGTTAATTCCAGATGGTGGTCACACATTTATCCGTCTATCTCCGGATAGTTGTCAGCTTAAGTCTTCACCTGACCAGAATCTCATGCTGCTTATTTATACTTTTTTGTGTATACTAATAATGATATTAGCCTATACGTAGTCTCTGTTTTCGTAGTTTCAAGATAGCGACCAATTTCACCGTATTGCATTAGCTTGATACGTTCTGCTTTCTCAAGAAGTTGTTTTCCACGTTCACTTTATAATTCAACTTGTAGACAATCGAGCTCAGGTTGATGTTGTATATATTGGGTCTGGGAAAAAGTTCGTGGCGTTTTTCCCGATAGATGGCATTGGTTGCCGATAACTAAAGAACAACAAGTCACAGCGACACCACCGACGGCTCGTTTTTTAGATGACCTTCCGAACGTTAGTTTGAGCGTAGAAACATTGTAATCGGTGCAGTGGTTGGAAAGTTATTCGCACTTGAAAATGGAGAAGAATAATGAGAAATTTCGCTATATTCTGCAATATTATTATGATAAGGGGAAGAACGCTGCGCAGGCTTGTGATAAAATTTGTGCTGTGTACGGTGAAGGTACTTTATCGAAATCTGTTGCGCGGAAATGGTTCGCTCGCTTTCGTTCTGGAAATTTCAATGTGAAAGATGAGTCACGCTCCGGTCGTCCAATCACTGAAAAATCTGATGAAATTCTTGAAAAAGTCCAACAAGATAAGCATATCAGCAGTGTCGATATTGGCATGGAGCTAGGCATTGACCACAAAACTGTTTTGAACCATTTACACAAAGCTGGTTACAAAAAAAAAGCTTGACGTATGGGTTCCTCATGAGTTGAGCGTGAAAAACATGATTGACCGAATTAACATCTGCGATGCGCTGCTGAAACGGAATGAAATCGAGCCGTTTCTGAAACGTTTAATAACCGGTAATGAAAAATGGATTACGTACGATAATCGGAAGCGTAAAAGATCGTGGATAAAGGATGGTGAGCCGTCACAAGCGTTCGCTAAGCCAACATTGACGCCAAAAAAAGTAATGCTGTGTGTATGGTGGGACTGGAGGGGGATCGTCCACTACGAGCTACTTCCAACTGGTCAGACGATTGATTCTCAACTCTACTGTGCACAACTAGAGAGATTACGCCAGGCGATTGAAAGAAAACGGCCCGAATTGATTAATAGGAAAGGTGTTGTCTTCCATCATGACAACGCCCGACCACACACTTCTTTGATGACCCGTCAAAAATTGAGAGAGTTTGGTTGGGAAGTTTTGATGCACCCACCTTACAGTCCGGATATAGCACCCTCTGACTATCATCTGTTTCGATCTCTGCAGAACTCTCTCAATGGAATTAAGTTGGTTTCAAAAGAAGCCTGTGAAAACTACTTGATTCAGTTTTTCGACCAGAAACCACAGAAGTTTTTCACCGATGGGATCATGGATCTACCAAAAAAATGGCGAAACATTGTCGATAATAATGGAGCATATTCGGTTTAAATGAATTCGTCCACGCGCCATGCGGGGACCAGTTGAATTTTACTGAAAAAACGCCACGAACTTTTTCCCAGACCCAATATAAACTTTACTAAGACCTTCGACTTTATACATATATATATATATATATATATATATATATATATATATATATATATATATATATATATATATATATATATATATATATATGAGGGGTGTTTCCAATATTCTCGGAATTGGTGCTATAATTAAATAACGCAGAACTTATACGCAATGTTATTGATGCCAGACAAGTCCTGGCATGTTTATGCAACTACCTAGTGCAACATTGTTCAGTCTGATTCAGGTATTCGACTGATGCAGACGCGTTTTAGTAAGACTGTTTTTGTAACCATGGAACACGCGACAAAATCTCAAAGAGAGATAATTTTCTTTTTGTGAAAAGAAGATATGAAAACGTCAGAAATTATTAGTCGTCTGCAAGGAGTATTTGGTGAATCTGCAGAATCCAAAATTACTGTTTATCGGTGGATCGATCGTCTTAAAGCCGATAGAACATCACTAGAAGACGATCCACGCAGTGGGCGGCCAAGCACGTCGGTAAATGAAAGAAACATTAGTGCCGTCGAAAACCTACTGAAAGACGACATGACTATTCGTCAAATTAGTGTACACCTAGGGATAGGTACACGACAAGTACATGACATCTTGCATGATTGTTTGGACGTTAGCAAGGTTCCGTCGCGCTGAGTACCAAGGCTGTTGGGACCAGAACAGAGACTCAATAGGTCCGATACTTGTCGTCAATTTCAAGAGCTGTTAGCCCGTTACGGTGATGAATTTTGGCAACGAATAATAGCCACTGACGAAACGTGGATTCCTTATTTCAATCCTGAGACGAAAAGTCTATCCAAACCTGAAGAAGGGCCTCCACTTAAGGCGCATGCAGTTCCGTCTGTTGGAAAGGTAATGCTTACTGTATTCAGGGATTGCGAAGGGATTATTTTCATGGATTATCTGCCGAGAGTTACTACAATTAATGCAGAATATTATTCAAATTTATTATCTGGACCACGGCGACAGGCACTAGTCAAAAAACGGCCAGAAAAGTTTTATAGGCGTCCGTTATTGCAACAGGATAATGCAAGACCACACACCACAAGAAAAATGAAGGATGTTTTGAACGGTTTACGACGGAAATTGCTGCCGCTCCCACCTTATTCCCCGGATCTTGCACTCAGTGATTACCATCTGTTCCCAGATTTGAAAAAATCCTTACGGGGTGTTCGATTTGAAAGTTTAACTGACGTAAAATGTGCCATAAATAGGTGGATCGACAGACACCGAAAAACTTCTTTGAGGACGGCTTAAAAAAGTTAGTTTATCGTTGGGATAAATGTATTCAGTTAAATGGAGATTATGTTGAGAAACGACTTCGTAATATTGACGAAAATTAACAAAATTATAAAAATTATATGTAATTCCCAGAACTTTGGAAACATTCCTCGTATATAAATTTTCCTTCCTTCGTTAAATTGATGTCTTCGTATATGAGAAATAGAAGTATGCATACTATATAATGGTTATAGATATGATGTATGTTCAATTTCCAGTGTACCTTAAGGCTCAAACCTAGATCCATTACTTTTTAGTATAGTCGTTAATGATCTCTTACATTCTTTACCTTATTTTCTCTTGATTACACTAATGATGTAAAATACATATACACCGTGTATCTACCTCTACGAATTATGATAAATCACAGTCATCTATTCATTTTATAGTTTATCGTTCGTACTTTTATGGTTTTTATTGTAAGATATTACCCAAATAATTTCTTTATTAAGCCACCGAACGTACTCAATATTTACTGAAATAACTATTCACACAAAAAACATTCTAGGTAACTACTAAAAAGAAAACTTTATTTCGATTAGTGTTAATCGTTCTGAAATCAATATTTTTTAAGTTTTAAAATGAAATTCAGAATATTTGTACCACAATATAAAACGTATAAACTGTAACAAATAACCGATGATATTTGGTAATTGAAGTGTAAAATTAAAATGTATTTTTTGTAACAATGTAATATCCTCGTTGTATCATTAAATACATCTGCAATTTATGAAATAAATATTTCGCGAATACCCAGTGTTTCCCAGATTATCGGACAAACACTGTTAATGTTACACAATACCCCTAATGCGTTTGCATAATACCTACTTAAGCGGTAACAGATACCTAACAACACGGGCAAATGTACATTTGATGTAAATGAAATGTTACCAGCAACAAAATTGTTGAACGGAATCTAAATGTATTTTGGATTTAATTAGTTTCTAAAGGCAATACACTGAAGTTAAATTCTTGTTAAAATAATTTAAAATATTAATAAATTTCTTTCTTCTTCCAAAACTTAAATGCTAAATTAGCTCTTCAGATGACTTAGCCGATATGCAGAAAAAAGGAAGTAAACTAAATATGAATAAGATGATTAATTTAGTAGTTGATAATACCGTGTTTAATAGAGGTGAATGTACCAATTAAATACAGAGCAAAGCAAAAAGAGTTAGCTTCCATATGAGCTTATATTTTTTCTAATTAAAACGAAAGTTGATCAGTCGCCGACGAAAATCCCTCAAAGGTATAATGAAAAGAAATACTCCCGTGTGTCTATAACACAGGGTAACAAACTGAAAAAAAAATTTGGTGCCGGAAATCTAACATCTGATTTTAGATGTTTTTAATGTGCTAATTCTAAAAATGTCACCAGATTTTTTCTATCAGCTCTAGTTTTTGAGATACAGGTTACAGGTTAATTGATATTTTTTTCTGATAAAGGACAACAAATAAAGAGATCAATATGTACTTAATCGTCAAAATAGAAATTTCCCAGAATGTAATTAGCCAAATGGAGACCTGGAATTGTCCCTGACCCAATGTTCCTATACTAGGAACTACTCAATACACTGCTCTTAATTACTTTTATACCTGTAATTGCCTGTGACCCGATCCTTCTATACCTGCTTGGCTGTACTCGATTTAGTATATTACTGAGTTTTCCCAGGTAAAGTTGTGCTATCATTTTGTGTAAATTTTGGTAGTTTTGTAGTATAAAGACACTAAACTGAAACAATGGCATCCACAAGCAGACGTACCTGTGTAAATCATCCCGATGTTTTTTGTTATGTGTGTGGTGAATACACTTTGAAAGAGTGCAGAAAAACGATTTCTGACATTGAAAAAAGAGCTTATCTTGCCTATTTTGGCGTTCATTTAGGAGATCAAGATAAATCTTGGGCCCAACATTTCATATGTAAAACATGTGTTGAACATTTGCGACAGTGGACAACTGGAAAGAGGAAGTGCCTAAAGTTTGGTGTACCAATGGTTTGGAGAGAACCGCGAAACCATCATGACGACTGCTATTTTTGTCTCGTTAATATTAAAGGCATAAATAGAAACAATAGACACAAATGGACATATCCTGATCTAGATTCTGCAAGAAGGCCTGTAGCACATTCAGAAGAAATACCCGTTCCATCATTTAGCAGTCTACCCGAACTGACAGAAAATGATACAGAAACATCAACGTCTGACGAAGTTCAAAGAATTCAATCAGAAAACGACAGAGATTTTGAAGCAGATTTAGCAACTCCGCAGTGTTTCAATCGAGAAGAACTAAACGATCTTATAAGAGACCTGAATCTCTCAAAGGAATCCGCTGAATTACTTGCATCCAGATTAAAAGAAAAAAATCTACTAAATATTACATTTTATCGTAAAAGAGATAAGGATCTGCTGCCTTTTTTCGCTCTGGATAATGACTTGGTATTCTGTAACAATATAAAAGGGCTCTTAGAAAAAATGGGTTTGCCTGAATACACTCCAAATGATTGGCGCCTTTTTATTGACAGTTCAAAATGTAGTTTAAAATGTGTTCTTTTACATAACGGTAACAAATATGGCTCAATTCCTATTGGTCATTCTACTACCATGAAGGAAGACTATGAAACAATTGCATTAGTTTTAAGAAAAATCAAATACGAAGAACATCAGTGGGCAATTTGTGTCGATTTAAAAATGGTTAACTTCCTCCTTGGACAGCAGAGTAGTTATACAAAATATCCTTGTTTTTTGTGCCTTTGGGACAGCAGAGATAAATATGAGCACTGGGTTAAAAAAAATGGCCTTCAAGAGATGTCATGATTCAAGGAAAACAAAACGTGATCAACGAACTTTTGGTTGCAAGAGAAAAAATCTTACTTCCGCCCTTGCATATCAAACTAGGCCTAACGAAGCAATTTGTGAAGGCTTTAAATCGAGATGGAAATTGTTTTGGGTATTTATCACGTAAATTTCCTGGCATTAGCACGGAAAACTAAAAGCTGGTATATTTGATGGTCTTCAAATAAGGCAACTTGTTAAAGATCCACAATTCACCACATCAATGAACGAGACTTAATCTAACGCTTTTTGTTCATTTGTTCAAGTAGTACAAAATTTTCTTGGCAATCATAAAGCAGAGAATTACGTAGAATTAGTGGAAACTATGCTTTCAAATTTTAATATTCTCGGCTGTAACATGAGTATAAAAGTTCACTACCTCCACAGCCACCTAGATCGTTTTCCAGAAAACTTAGGTGATTGTAGTGAAGAACAGGGGGAAAGATTCCATCAGGATATTAAAACTATGGAAGATCGTTATCAAGGACGATGGGATAGCCACATGATGGCGGACTACTGCTGGAGCCTTCAGCGAGACTGGCCTAGTAAACTCCATTCTAGAAAGTCGTATAAAAGAAAATTTTTATGTGATTAGTGACTAATGTAATTATGTAAATTAAGTTTTTGCAATAAATACTTAAATCCATGTGTCTTTGTTTTTTTAACTGTCAATAGTAATATTATATATTATAACAGTTATAACGTAAAATATATACACAATTTTTTTTAAAAATCTCAAAAACTAGATCTGATAGACCAAATCTGAGAACTTTTTTACATTCTGCATCCAAAAATTACCCAGGAACAGTTAAAAAATCGCAGGCACCAAAATGTGCGTTAGCCTGTGTAATTAACGAAAAGTTCAGAAAAGTCGCTAAAGAGATGAATGTATATTTTTCTCCATGGTTCAGAGATATAATTGTATTAAAAACAGCATGTAAATACATTAAATAAAGATACGCGTCCGTCTGTATATTTTTAGGCATTAATAGATCATGACATGACGTAAGAACTTTTATTCTCTAAGTTTATTTGTTAAATGTAGATGAATTATTATCGAACCATTGGGCATAAATCGCAATTTTGGTAATTATTTAGTGTTTTAACATAGTGAGAGGGTGGCTGATAACTTTATCAGCCTAAATGAAACGCTTTTTGATAATAGCACAGCGCTAAGTAAAGAACACCGATATCTAGTAGCCTATGAAATATAAGCGCATCGAATGATATTTGTTTCAATGGTTGTCATGGAAACTCAACAATATCTTTATTCAAGTACAATGTCAAAAATATAGAAAATAGTGAGAATGGTAGAAGAAAAAAGAATTTAATTGAGCATCATATCCGCTTATTCGGATCTAGGCAATCGAATGGATCTAAGATCAACGGTTGAAATCAATTTAAAGAAAAGCTTCAGGAGCCTCTTTAACAGCCTTGTTCTAACACAATCCCAAGGCTATGTTTGTCACCCATTTAGATGACAACTAACAAATACGAATCAAGGAAAACTCTCAAGTGTTACAATCTTCGAACAGAAGTCGCCGGCAAATATTTTTGAAAATAAATTTTAATTTACGCTTACCCGAAGAATGTTTAAGAAACAACAACAAACTTCGGAGAATTGCGCTTCAACAATGATCCACTGTTCCTGTCGAACGAATGATTTTCTAACGAATATCATACCTACCTGAATTGATATATCAACTGACAGACAAGTTGTTTTCTTAGAATTAGAAGGCCAGACGTAATCATTGAGAGTCCATTTTACAGTGAACGTGTAATAAATTCATGTTCAATGTCCGCTATCTGCATACTGAGCTCTTACTTTATTTGAAAACGAAAATAGAAATGTTATTATTATACTATTACTCAGTTGCGATAGAAGAACAGATTAAAACACCATTCCTAAAAAATGTCGGAAAGTTTTGCTATGCCACTTGATACCAAATAACTTCAACCGTATGGTGCTACATACCATATAACTTGAAAATCCCTTAAAGATCTTCATAAAAATTTTGGAAAATGCATAATTTCCTATATGCTGCGAATTCAGCTGATCTCACTCCTTCGGATGCTTAAGTTTGATGATGCTAAAAGAATCCGTTTTTCGAGGTAAACTATCTACAACCATTTATGAATACGTACAAAAATTTTGACCTGTGACTTATTTTTACAAACTTCGTACACGCGTATTGCATAGAACACAACCGTGAGGGCGCTGAGTATATTTTGTACGAAAGAAATGAAAATTAAGTCATTTGTAGTTTAGATTGAGAAATTGTTCCAATTTGTATATTTAATAAAGTTTAGTTTTAAATAGATTTGCTGTAAACAGCGATTACAGCGTTGGTTAAAACGCTACCTTGCAGAATAATAGAGTTGATGGAATGAAGTTTCGTGAAGGCTTCTCGGTATTTGATTCGAGAGTATCTGTCATTAGGGTACGACTTAGGTATATCATAGTCCTTTGTAGTATAAGAACACTGTAAAAAAAAGTCTTTTTCGTTCAGGATACGCACATAGTTGTTTGTAAATACCTTTCACAGACGCCAAATTGATAGCTTGGTATTCTCTTTCTTCTATATATAGATTAATCATTTTCAGGATCAGTACAATGTCACGCACTCAAGTAATTCTTATAACTTCAGTAATAAGTAAGTAAGTAAGTCGATAAGTGTAATCTTATCATCGCGTGATTTTACCAAAAACGTTATAATTCTTATTACTTCCACTGGCAGCTCCTTCAGTATTCTTCCGCTTCTCTTTAGTGTTCAGATCGTTTTGTATACCGCTCTAAACTTTTTCAACGTTAATTTCCTGCTGACAATTCCACCTGAATCGATGATTTTAAATATTTATAAATCTTTCTTGATGAATCTACTCAAGGAAATGCTTCAAAAGCCTTTTTAAATGTTTAACATTAACAAAGAGTTTGGTGTAAAAACTAGAACAAAATCTGTACTTGAAAAAATTATTGGAAACTACAATAGTATATTAACAATAATGCAAACGTTCATTAAAACTTGTAAAATCAACATAGAGTAGCGTGGAACCAACTGACATATTTCATATGTTCACAGATTATGGAATGGAAACAGAAAAGAGAATTGAAACAATTTATAAATACTCAACATGCTATTTATTATACAGAGCTTACAAAGTTATTTCTTGAAGATTGTAAGATCGCCCTCATTTAAATTAATACACTGCCGTAAGCGCTTACAAAGCTCCCATACACGTGCCTCTGTAATTCACCGTTAATAGTCACAACTTCGTCTGTAATGACTTGCTTGAGAATTCTGGGACAGTACGAGTATGATAGGATGACTGAGTAGGTAAATCGATGACTCCAAAACGAGCAAACGAGAAACAATAAATAATACTTATGAACAGTCCATACAGTGTCGCGCGGTGCGCCTGTTTCACCATCCTGCTGAAAATGAAGGGCTTTCGTTACTATTTCTTGATCATCATTTAAAAAAAAATAGTGACCTATGATCCCAACAACACCGACTCCACAACAAAGTTTCACGTTAGGAGAGCGCAATGACTTTTCATTTAACTCTTTATGGTTTATTAGAGTCCATTATTGCATGCTCTATTTGTTGACGAAACCTAAAAGATGTTGAATATGAACAAA
This sequence comes from Dermolepida albohirtum, assembly GCA_031893035.1. Classification (NCBI taxonomy): domain Eukaryota; kingdom Metazoa; phylum Arthropoda; class Insecta; order Coleoptera; family Scarabaeidae; genus Dermolepida; species Dermolepida albohirtum. The sequence goes on from JAVIWB010005964.1 coordinate 60,577, forward strand.
TAAATTATTCAAACTGTGGATGTTTTCGCTTAGCAATAATTAATCATGAGCATATTGCATTCGCGAAATATTAGAATGTGTTAGTCGGCTCGCACCACTCTGTACATGCAGGTACGAACAAATTCGTTTTCACTGTAATTAGAAAAAACAGTGCATTAATTCGTAAAGTTAATAATCAAAAATCACTATCTAATATAGCAGAACAGAATGTTCCATTACATATATTTTAATTTGTGCTTTTTAACAATTGAGTAAAAATTCAATATATGTAACTCCGAAATTTTCTGATCCACCACATCAAAGGGTATGAGTAAAAGTCCCTTTCCCATTTCGCAAATAATTTCAGGTTTTCAGTAAAAGTTTTCGCGGAGGCATCGCGTATACTCCAACAAGAAACTTTTTAAATTAAAGCGAGAATTTAAATGACGCAACAAAAAAGTTTCTAATGGACTAAAAATTAAAACGTCAAGTCAACAAAAAGGGAAATTAACCAGCGAAACTGAAATATCGATTTATTCATTTCTAAAAACTTAAATGGAAACATTTAAAATATACCCGTACCTCCCCCGCTGAAGTCAACTTGAATGCCTATTCGGAAGGAATAAGTATCGGGCGAGTAGAATTTAATGTTTCCATATTTGTCTTCGTCGTCCCTCCACTTAATTTTTGTAGATTACGAACCATCGAGATGCCGAAAACTCAGTCTCATTATGGAGCAAAAACGGCAAAATCTTCTTCCCCTTTTATAAGCATCAAATTATATTTATTGACAAAGCTTAATCAGATTTCCCGAAAACAATTACTCTGAAAATTAATTTAAATCTCGGTTTCGCGTATTCCGTCATCGTTTGAAAGAATTCGCATGGATTGTTTTGAGAAGTTTCTTGACTGTTTTACGCCGAAGTTCCCGTAGACAATAAGCGATAGGATTAAATTGGAGAATTTCGGTAATGACTAATCTTTTAAAGAGTTAGAATTACGAAAAGGATAAATGCTAAGGCCATTTAGAATATATTTTCAAGAAATAGCAAGTAAGAGTCTCCAATTTAAGTTCCTCTTAAAATCCTTGACCTCCATTTACTTTCAGACATGCGATCATATTATATGTTGCTACTGTACTCTTTGTTTAAAAAAAAAGATTATATTTTGTTGGGCGCCTTGAAAAAAAATAAATAAAAGTACATGGGGTGCTGTAGCAAAATTATTTATTAGGTATACAAAATTTATAAAATATTTAATTAGTTCCGGCTAGAGACTCTTTCCTTTTTACACTGACCTCAGAGCGATTCAGATTCGCTAAGGGGTTTCAAAAAACAAACACACCCCTTTTAAATTTAATCTGGAAACACAAAACTACGCGATCAAAAGACAAACGATCTGAATCGCTTAGAAAAAACGCTCCTTACTACTCCTAACTAGATATATCTTAGCTCTATTATGAACACGCAAAATTTATAGTCTTTTAATAGGTACCTCTTTAACATGGGTATATATATATATATATATATATATATATATATATATATATTGGCAAATAGTGTAGAAAATCTTCGAGTGGTCAAGTGTCAAAAGAAGAAGTGATACCCATCTTAAAGAGGTACCTATTAAAAGACTATAAATTTTGCGTGTTCATAATAGAGCTAAGATATATATATATATATATATATATATATATATATATATATATATATATATATATCTGGGCGAAGATAACGTAATATTTCCGTTTAACCTTGCCTCCGATTTTGCACTTATGGCTTAAAAACACTGATCACTGTCTATCTGTCGATTATTCGACGACGACTCGTATATCCGACACTTGTCGGCTGTCCGCAACTATCCGTTGACTATCGCTATCCGCAACCATGCGTCGACTCTCACTCGCCCCTGCTATATCTCAACTGTCTATCTGGTTTTCCGTATGGCCTATATATGGGTCCCGATAAATCCGAAAAATGGTCATTTCGTGGAACACATTAGAACTACCCATTAACATTTTCTTTAATCTCTATATCGACTATTTACTTAAGAATAGCAAGAATGTTTTTCTATAATGAAAGGGTTTTCGAATCTATTTCGCGGGACGTAATGATATGAACACAATACGGGTTTAATTACTCTTTCTCAGAATATACATAATTTGGTAATTTTCTATAATATAATCACTTATAACTAACAGGTTCTGGGAACTATAACAAAAGAATTTTATAATATTCTGAAACTACCCATAATAAAACTTAATATATTCTAGACCCTAATTAATAATATATACATTTGCGATAATAGAAATTCCAAATATACATATGCTTTGGAATTTCTATTATATGACATAACTAAATAAAAGAAAGATATATACACACAAAAATAAAATTTAAAAAAAATTTAAAATATATAAATGTACCATTCCAATGTATGCTACACTTAACTAAGAAAATGATAAATATGATATTAACATTTCTGTTTGCTAATTTGGCTTACCTAAAATTAGTACAATCTCAAAAAAAAAACGAATTTCAGAAGTACAGAGAATACCTGCACTAGTAACTAAAAGACGACTTTTAGATATTTGTCTAATAGTAGGAAAATCCTAATACTAGGCGAAACCTACATATGTAATGTCCAAAAAACGTTATATTTAAGCTACGGATCATTGTCATTGTACTCAAAAAGATAGGCGAAAATTAAACAGTTCCATTAGTTATTGCGTTTCTAAACGCTGAATATTAGAGATAATACGAGTGTCTCTATTGATATTTTATGCGGTGATACCAGTACATGAGGACACATTCAACACAGCCACAAATGATAGCGGGATTGAAATACGTTTTTGCGAGCGGCCGCTCGCAAAAATGAGACGAGCTGCCTGTGCGCTTCAGGTTTTACAGGAACCACTGGCACTCTATAGGTGAAGCCTTTATAAATTCCTACTGACTCTACAGGACAGTATTGGAGTAGATACAGCAGCTCACTCTGCGAGGAAAAACACCTCTGTTATGGAATTTTAACCATTGCCCCCGCGAGTCCAGCTCAAACAATCGAGTTAGGATTCTCCACGGGATTCTCGACCGCCGCGGTATCAGTCTTAACGGTGACTGATGGTACAGTCTGATATGCAAACATATTTGTCAATTTTGTCGCCTGCTACAAGTGGCTGAATGAATCAAGCTCGGGTTCGTGGATTGCCCAAGAGATGACAGCTCCGCACTGAACATATTCTTTTGAAGAGTATAATTGCATTGTATAAAATTTAAGGGCGCTAACTATAAATTCGGAGCTGATTTTGTTGATGGTAGTTCTATACGATTTAGAAACCTGAGCCAAAGTGTATGGTAGATATGCATGAGAATGGGAGGAATAAAATAAAGAGTTCCATTCGACTGCTTGATTTACAGCCTTGATTATAACGTGGTGCAATGTCAGAATAGATTTGTAAACCTAGTTTCTTGCATCTAGTTCGGAGCAGACATCCGGAACAGGTATGTCTGATCCATTCGAGAAGCCGGTTGTACTATCTATCATCTATACTCAACTAATTCAATATATTCACTTGAGTCTCTAACAAATTCATAAACCTTTTGATAATGTTGTAAGAGGTTTTCTCAAGTGAACTAATAATATGAATTAAAAATATGACAATTCAAACTGTCAGAATATACAAGGAAAAAGAACAAAAGTCGCATTTAACAAAATGTAAAGTTTTTTACGCAACAAGCAAACAATTTTTGCAATGAGTCTGTTACAAATATTTTTAACAGATTTATAGGATCTCTTTGCAAAAACTGCGTATTTAACTTTATTCCCTTAACAATGGCGCAAGGTAAAATGTACAGTTCTCTTAACAAAAAAATGACAATCTACATTGTGCTGTGCACATTTGAGACGGTCTTTCATTTTTACACATATTGTGCATTGAGAATGATGAATCACGATATCACCCGGCATAAATATCAACCAGAGCTTGCTTGCTTGTTAAGAAGATTTATGACACCAATATTTTCATTCAAATAAATTTCATTCGTAGTAGTACCACTATATTAAAGAAGAATAGTTCTTGCTTGTTTATCGACAATACATATTAGCTTATTACCAAAACTCATGTATTACATAAAGAAGTAAGCTCTGTAATAATACATATTTACATTTATTTGCATTAATGAATCTGTAAGGTAAAGCAGTTCATCATAATACTTAACTTGAGTTTACAATCAACTAAATTGAAATTGTTTGATTTGTTAGTATACCTATTGTATTGGGTTGGCAACTAAGTACTTTCGGTTTTATAGTATAAAATAAAACACTTTTTTTTAAACAAAGAATAGTTTTTAATCAATTATACGTTTTCCATTTTGCTCAATGAGCTTTTGCCATCTTTCTTTCAGCTGCATGATTCCGCGCTCGTAAAATTTCTGGTCCTTATCAGCAAAAAACTGAACCAGGTGCGAGTGAAGGTCATCGTCATTTGTGAAAGTTTTACCATTCAAAGAATTCTGCAAACTTCGAAATAAATGGTTATCAGATGGTGCTAGATCAGGGCTGTATGGGGGATTTGGCATCACTTCCCAGCCAAGCTCCAATAGTTTCCCACGAGTTGCCAAAGATGTGTGAGGACTTGCATTATCTTGGTGGAAAACTACACCTTTCCGATTTGACAATTCTGGCCGTTTTTCTTTGATTGCTTCATCCAGTTTTATTAATTGTTGACAGTAAACATCAAAATTGATCGTTTGGTTCCTTGGAAGCAGTTCAAAAAACACAACACCTTTGTAATCCCACCAAACTGACAGCATGATCTTTTTTGGATGCAATTCAGCTTTCGATGTGGTTTGAGCCGGTTTATCGTGTTTGCTCCATGATCGTTTTCGAACTACGTTACTGTACAGGACCTATTTTTCATCACAAGTGATGATTCTTTTTAAGAAAGGGTCGGTTTCATTTCGTCTAAGGTGCATATCGCAAAAGTTGATTCTTTGTGTTAAATGAATTTCTTTCAACTCGTGAGGTACCCAAATATCAAGCTTCTTAACTAGCCCAAGACATTTTTAATGTTTTTCAATTGTTATGTGCGATACATGTAGCCTCTCCGCAACCTCTCGAACAGTTACATGACGATCCTCTTCAATTATGACTTTGATTTGGTCACCATCAACTTCAGTAGGCCGACCAGAACGTTGCTCATCTTTGAGGGAAAAATCTCCAGAATGGAATTTTTTATACCAATTCTGACACGTGCGCTCTGTTAAGCAATTAGCACCATAAACTTCACATATATTTTTGTGGGCCGCAGCAGCTTTCTTTGCTTTACGGAAATAAAATAGTAAAATATGTCGAAAATGTTCGTTTCTGCACTCCATTTAAAATTAACCCACAACTAATAGCTTTAATAAAAATCACGCACTACTTGCTTCTGAAGTTACGTCAATGTGACTAGTATCACGCGACAAACGGTAAAGTACAGCACTAACATATGTTATACAAAAAATAATGCAACGCTCTCTATCAGTAAAAACCGAAAGTACTTGGTTGCCAACCCAATATTTTTGTTATTTAGCCGGAAGAGAATGTAGAAAACGATAATTACTTTAATAAATCATTAATTCTAACTAAAGATGCTTTTAATTAAAAACTTACACTTAGCATTTAGCAACCATATAAATTTCAAATACTATTAGAAAATAAATAAAGAAAATTCCAAGAAGGGAGAAAATATGTTGGCATTTAACAATGTGTAACATTTTCACATTATATTTGTATTTTCAAAGTATTAACAAATACAATTACTTCTAAATTTTAGAGAGTCCGTAAATAAATAAAAACAAAATAGATAAAATAGAATATACTCAGTAATGAGTCCCAGCACCATAATTTTCAATGACTTGTAGAAATCTAGAGGGCAGAATGTCAATAATTTTCTGCAGAGATATCCTCCTAAACGGTCTCAACCTTGTCCCATGTCTCTTCTTCTTGATGAAAAAACGTACTTTGACATATTTTCTGTAATGATTCCTCAAACATTTTACCTCAGATTTAAATCAAAACTATTTGATGGCCATAGCAAAACCTCTAGATTTGATGTTTCAAACCATTTCTTACTAAACATGATCGATGCACAAGACAATTATCTTACTGGAATACCAAATTGTTTTCATGCAGCATATTTACTGATGATAAATAATCGATATTGATATTAGAATTGTTTAATTAAAATTGCTGACGATGCCGCGTATAGTTGAAATACATTTACATCTATATCGTATGTAAGTTGATAAAAATAATCATTCCCTAGTTTTCATTAATCTTCTAAAAAATTGGTAGTACACTCACGACTTTGTAATCAAAATGTCAACTTCATAATTCATGAACCTCGTTTCTTTTCTCTCACGTTTTAATGTGATACTTTTACGTGACTGCCCTCTGGAGGTAATCACTTTCAAAGCAGGCATATATTATTTCTAATCTTTTAAGGTTGCATTTGTTGCGTGGACCACGCGAAATTTCAATGAAAGCCAAAGTATAGTGTGTTATATATATAGTGTTATTTGTATTTTGCTGTTTGTTCAAGGATATATTAAAATAATAACATAACGTCTAAAAAAGTATTGCGAAATTTCTTGTTCTGCATTTAGTTAAGCCTCACTTAATATTGATTTTTTTTCTACAGTTTCATAATATATGGCCTCATAGGTGATTAATCTAGTAGGCGGAATTATATTAAATAAATTTAGATTTTTATAAACTGTAGAATTATATATATATATATATAGGTAAAGGACGCCATAAATTATCGGCTAACAAGTTTAAATATTAAGTAAAATTCCTTTTTAGTTTTCAGGTTGGAACCACGTGTTTGGCACTTTTTCTACTTCTGCCAACATTTTATTCACTCGTACAAAAGATAACTTCAAGACTGTTCCTATTGCTGTTAGTGCACTAAAATATAGTCCTTGCATTATATATATATATATATATATATATATATATATATATATATATACATATGTATACGTGTGTTTGTGTGTGTGACGACCAGCCTCGTGTTCGGTCCATATGTTCTTGGTTGAACCTGTCGTTGTGGAAGGTGTTATCTTCGTTCCTTTTATTGAGGCTGTTTGCCGCTTTTCTATTTTGATGGCCTTCCTAATGATTCTTGTCTGTAGCCGACCAAAATCATTGGAAAAGGAAACACAAATATACACCGGACACCAATGAAAAATGCGTACATTTCTGCTTTAATAAATAAATCACTACACAAAAGACAAATCAGAAAAAGGAAAGAAACAGAAGTAAAGAACATTTTTACCCTACAAAAGGCTACAACGGATCGTATGTGTGGAATACTTAATAAACCCAATATAGATACAGTGTTAACTATTGCACAATAGTTAGGTGATGCTCTCCGAAACTACAAATACAGAATACCGTTAGATGATATTTGTTTATAAAATTCCATGCAGGGATTATGGTGAATCATATGTAGGTCAGACGAACTGGAAAATCAGCGGGAGGAGTTATAGAAAGGAGAAATAATAATACGTCATTAACACAACATTTCATGACGACAGGACACGGAATAGATTTTAATAACACGAAAACACTCAGTAAAAGTACCTACCCACAGAGAAGAATCATTAGCGACGCAATCGAAATAGAAAAGCGGTCAAAGAGCCTAAACAAATGGGGTAAGGGCAACACCTTCCATAAACTTGGCACCCGCCCCTAAGAATAAGCCAAATAAACTACTACAACAGGTCCAACCACGAACAGATGGATCCAATGCGAAACTTCCTGGCCGCGAACAAGACAAGAGTTATAATGGATATAAACGGACATAAAGGAATCGCATACGTCAGTGCAATAGCTCGAAACGTCGAGTAGTCAACGGTTCGTACCAGTATCAAAGAATTTTTACAACTCCGAAGAATCTCGAAAACCAGCATTTCTTACAAATATATATATATATATATATATATATATATATGTGCGTCTCTCTGTGTGTATATATATATATATATATATACATATAGACTGACAGTTTCGAAACTTACCACGAAGATTTCGCTTTATATTGAAGATACTGGCTAAGTTTACATTTGGCAAAGTTGCTAAGTATTGTTCTTCTTGTGGATTCGAAAAGAAAATGGATCTGTGGCAAATGCCGTTCGCGATTTTTTTAAGAAACTGTTATTTAACAAATATTCTTTGTAATGACAAAGTTTCAAACTATAAACCAAATATAAATTATGGATAATGTGTAATTTAGAGACTCTCTCATATTGAAAGTCATTTGGATAATGCTTACAGACAGAGTTGGGATGTCTACCCCCAAGCCAGATTCGTACTAGGTACGCAGCGCCCCCATTACTGTAATGTAATAAAACAAATTAAGTGTAGAATTATAAGTTCGTAGCAAACGGATCTTTATATAAGACGAACATATAATTATTAAGTATGAGGGACATGAGTAAAGGAAAAAACTAGATCTTTGGTTGACGCAGTGCAAAAGTTTATTGATGAATTTCCCAATTTATATTATAATGGTGATAAGATACTGTAAAGTTTGCAATAAACCGTTAATGTACTGGGACAAATGCGGCTATAAAACTCATATAAAGAGTGTACAACACCAAAATAAGAAAAATAACGTTCCACCAAAAATGCAATTTATGTTTGACTTACTGTTCACGATATCGACTGTAATTTGAGACTTCATCTACTCAATAACCAACCGTTTCATGACATCTGGAGTAAATACAATCTCAACTAGAAGCTACCATCCCGAACAACGTTATAGAGCCATATGCCAACTGTGCATACCGACATCGACATCTACTAAAAGATAAACCATTGTGGTTATGTGTTGACGAAACGATAGATCGATTCGATTCGACGTTCTATTTTTATAATGCGTATTCTAGATCTTCTTAAAGCGACATTTCCCATTATATTAGCTAACAAAAGATTAGAAAATTACACTGGCGAAGAAATTATGAAGATAGTGATAGATACACGAATGTTAAAAAAATTCATTCAACTTTCAACTGACCAATTATTGATGTTCATGAGCGATGGTTTAGCGATAATTTGTAGTGTAAGTCGCTCCCTTAGGGCAAGTGTAAGGTACTTTTAAATATGACGTGTAAAGTTCATGCTTTACACCTTGTGGCTCAAAGTAATCGACAATGTTATTCAGAGATGGACGCGATAATTTCAAATACCGAAAGAGTGTTTTTGAAATCTTTCGAGTGAATTCTTGAATGTCATAGACGAAGGTTGCAAACCAGAAAATACTTCCGTTGAAACGGATTCAAAACAATTTTACGACAATTATAAAGGTTAACTTGGCTTAATAGAAAAATCCCAAAACACTGGGTTGTCATTAGTGGAGTCAATGTAAATTGTGAACAATGTACACTCTCTATGTGCTACAAATGACAAAAATATGCGTATCGAAAAAAAGTTCGAGAGTGTTATGAAGAAATTTGTGATGGCGTGGAAATAGATCTGTTATCTATTTCTAAAGATTATTTTAATTATGCATGTTTTACATGCGTAGATGTCGAGCGGTCATTTTCTAAATATTGTATTAGAACATCTTCTCAGCGCGGCGTACGTTGCTCTCCGTGACAAATATGGAAAACTACATAATGCTGCAGACATTTTGTCAGTTTTATCCATTTTGTGCTATGCAACAACAGCTGTGAGTGTCATTGATGTATCACAAGGTTGCCCGTTTGTGCGTACACTCGCCTTGTTACTCTACTTATGAGGACATAGTATTTGTAGAACGCGAGCATAAATATAATCTTTATCTAGAAATAAAATTAATGAGTAATAAAATTTAAAAAATTCAAGATTGAGGAACGTAACTAAATCGGTTTAATCACAAAAATACTTACTAAAACTATAAAGCGTCGCTAATAAACAATAATTATATATATTCATATATATATATAATAGTCAAACTGAAAAGTCCCCGGTCTACCATAGTAAAACACAGTTTTTTGGCAAAATTCGATTTTATTATTCAACATAGTTGCCTTCGAGGGCGATACACCGATTATAGCGTTCTTCCAGCTTTTCGATACCATTTTTGTAGTACGAATTATCTTTAGCCTCGAAATAGGCCTCAGTTTCGGCGATCACCTCCTCATCCCTGCTAAATTTCTTCCCGGCGAGCATTCTCTTGAGGTCTGCAAACAGGAAATAGTCGCTGGGGGCCACATCTGGAGAGTACGGTGGATGGGGAAGTAATTCGAAACCCAATTCATTTAATTTGGCCATTGTTTTCATTGATTTGTGACACGGTGCATTGTCTTGGTGAAACAGCACTTTCTTCTTCTTCACATGGGGCCGTTTTTTTGCGATTTCGTTCTTCAAACGGTCCAATAACGCTGTATAATAGTCGCTGTTGATGGATTGGCCCTTTTTAAGATAATCTATGAAAATTATTCCATGCGCATCCCAAAAAACTGACGCCATAACTTTTCCAGCTGACTGTTGCGTCTTTCCACGCTCTGGAGCCGGTTCATCGCGTGCAGTCCACTCGGCTGACTGTCGATTGGACTCTGGAGTGTAGTGATGAATCCATGTTTCATCCATTGTCACATATCGACGCAAAAACTCGGTTTTATTACGATTTAACAGCTTCAAACCCAGCTCAGAATCATCAACTCGTTGTTGTTTTTGATCGAATGTGAGCTCGCGCGGCAGCCATTATGCACAGAGCTTCCGTATGCCTAAATATTCATACACGATGTGTCCAACACGTTCCTTTGATATCTTTAGGATGTCAGCTATCTCGATTAACTTTACTTTACGGTCATTTAAAATGATTTTGCGAACTTTTCTGATGTTTTTGTCGGTGACAGCCTCTTTTTGGTCGTCCACTGCGTTCGCCGTCTTCGGTGCCCATTTCGCCACGTTTAAACTTAGCATACCAATCAATTATGGTTGATTTTTCTGGCGCAGAGTCCGGAAACTCCTCATCAAGCCATGCTTTTGCTTCAACGGTATTTTTTCCCTTCAAAAAGCAGTACTTTATCAGCTCACGAAATTCTTTTTTTTTTTAATTTTTTTAAATAACAAAAGTAGCTTCACTCTTAACGCAATATCTCACTAACTAATGGTCGGATTGCTGTCAAATTTTGACACGTTTCGTTTGAAAGTTAGTACTATCTAAAAAACTTATGGATTGAATAACAGTAACGCCATCTATGTGTCAGACCGGGGACTTTTCAGCCGACCTGGTATATATACGATTATATGTATATATATAATATCGTAGGAAAAATTGCTCTGCAAAGTAACTAAAACATTTAAAGAGAATGTTTCAAAGACTGGAGATTCAACATCCTGGAAGAATGTTAGAGTTAGCAAAGGTGAAGAAACTTAAAGTAACACAATATTTTTATGGAACGTAAAAATGTAATCCTGTTAAAATAACTAAATCTGACATGTAATACCAGAGTTTTGACTTCAAAAATTCAATTTTACACCGGAAACAAACAACGAAAGGCGATCGCATAATATTAAACGTCAATTTGTATCATTTTTATGAAATACGTGGGAAATACATGCAATCACGGATTAAAGGATTTACGTTGGTTTTTTCTATTATTTTCCTTTTTTTTCAGATGTTGGATACCGAACAGGATTGAACATATGTATGTAGAATATATACATATTAAAGCAATAAAAACGTGGAAACGTGACGTTGATCGAATTACGCAGCACGTATGCTCGCACGTCCAAAATATTGGCTTAGTTTTAAACTGATTGCGTGTGTATTTTGTTTGTTTTTGATGGAAACTTAATTACTATATGATTCTTAAAATAAAACTGTTTTTGAAATTGAAACTAAAAAAAAATTTCCATCTATAAATAACAAGACATGTCACTTAACAAGAAATATTTGGAGGAAGAATAACGTTTATAATAATAGATAGTTTCTTAAAAATAGTAATAAATTCTAATAAAAATAATATCCAGTCAGTAATCTGCAAAAATATCCCAAAAACACTATTCGGATGTATTTTTCCCAATTTGCTGACGAACTAATATTACAAGTTCAATAGCGCGAAAGTGTTTCCTAAAACAATCAGTTGAGTATGCAAAAAAACAAAAATATTAGAATATAAAGCGATCGAAGAATACTTGTAGTGACTACACACCGATTTATATAAATTTAAAACGAAAAATTTATTTATTAATTAACGAAAAATATTTTATTGGAAAAAATACAACAAGAATGGAGGGAAATCTTGCAAGAAGGGATTGAGACTTTCATGAACCCAAATTTCATATATGCAAAAATGTGATAAGCCGGCGCATAAAATGTGCCTTACTTGTTTTTCGAAGATACTCCAGACATGAGAGATTTGGATTCGAAAAAATTTTGGATCAACACTGAATGGTCGAGACATCGACCATGCGGCAGCTTCTTCATAGACAACCCTTCATTCAAAATATATGCTGCGCATTCTTTAGAGATGTTTACAGACTCCGTTATCTCAAGAACTTTCAATTGACTTTCTGTTAACATCATAGCCATGCATTATTTAACACCTTCTGCAGTAGTATCAGATTCCAGACGTCAACTGCATGGTGTTTCTTCAACGGTTCAACATTCACAAACCCATTTGCATACAAAAATAAGGAGTTCGTCAGACTATCCTTTATCTCACTATGAATATTTGAATCCGATAAGCCCTGACATGCTCTTAATTAAACAGTCCTCACGACAAAACTAATAAACGTAGCGATCTAAAATTTGACAGTAATTCTACAGACTTTTCAATCCACTATCATACCACGGTGGTTTAGCAACACTTCGAACAAACTCTACTAGAGCATACAGCTTAATATATTGTCGTAAAAATTACTTACTTTTAAAAATATACTAATGATAATCAAGTCTTATATTTCAACTTTGTTACATATATATATATATATATATATGTAATAGTCTGCCTGTATCTGTTGCCCAAACTTTAATTCGGTTGTCGGTTGTTTTAGCAAATTTTTCTGTTGAACTTCATTGTAATATTACAAATATTGTAAATTGACAGTACAAAGAAAACGTTATTAACAGAAAGTTCATTGGTCTCCATGTATTTTCTATTTTCAGAAAAATTGTTACAAGCATAAAATTGCACCTGTATATGCTTCGCAATATGTATAATTTTTAATTACTCTTTTATACCCGTAACGTCCTCTCGTATCTGTCTGCCGTAGTTCATAATCAATAGAATCGATTTTCCTATATTGATTACAGATTTCATAGGTACTGTAATTTGGATTAATGGAATTTAATTAAAAAACTTTATAATTATTGTCTCCGTATTGATTAAACTTATTCCCGGTGATTTCTTGATTATCTAGACATGAAATTAGCATACGCTTTTTATGGTTCAATTTTGAATTAAGTAATCAGGCTTATTTTGTGGGAAGAGTTTTGTAGCCAGTTAAGCTGGCTACAAAAGTCTATCGATCTTACGTTTAGATGGTTAAAACATGTTGATAGAAGAACTCCATTACACGTGGTGTGTAGATTCAAAATTGGATTTATCTTGGTAGTGTTTTACTGGAAAGACACTCTTGAATATCGTTCTTATTACCCTCAACTTCAGCTGAAGGGTTTTCTTGTGTATCCCCGGACCACCCCTAATAGTTAAGCAAATCACAAGAATGAGGCAAATGTGAACTTAAAGTTACCCTGCCCGTTAGACCGAGCTCGAATATATTGCTCAAAGGGTAGCAGTTGTACCGAATTCATCCAGGTACTAGAGTGTTCTTTTATGTTATTTGTTAGATATATTTTTAAGTGCTAATCAAAACTAAAGATAGTGGTGACAACTGACATTTTTAATGGATCATTTTCTTTGCTCGTTCACAAGTAAATGTTTTACCCTTAGTCAACTATTATAGTTTTCTTTTATTCACTTCACAATTGATTAACAGATAGTTTTAATTGTTTAATTGTTTCTTTGCTCAATAACAAATGAATCACTTGCCCTCAGATAACTATTATAGTTTCCTTTTAATTCATTCAACGATTGCTTTAAAGACCACAGTCATATTTTATTTTGCCATTTCTTTAAATTTAAGTAACAATTAATTTTGTGAAAAGCCGAACTTTATTAACTTGTATAATTAACCTTTGCAATTATTTTGTGGGTGTGCTTCGTTGTGATACTTGGGAAGTGTCCAATTAGGGGCACATACACTAGTGTAAAATTTTTATTGTGAACGAACTACAGATATAGAAGGGGAGAAAGAATTTTTTACTTATAATTATCTCAGGTTTAAATTATTTATTTTAGATAAATTCGTTAATTAAATAATTAGTCATACTTTGTCCATCTAATTATCGAACTTACAATAAATCTGTTTAGCGCTAATTAGTTATTTCGTCTCTCTTCTTTTGTACTAGGGACCCTTGTCATTAGGGACAGTAATTAAGCGAACGTATTTTGTGAATTATTTGTTTCAATATTTGCAGAAGAGCTCTCAGGGTTACAATATTGTGGCGTCATATAACATCATATTAACAGAGAACCCCTTCACTCTCCGCAGTTTTTCTAAGCTGGTAAGCACCTTCAGAGCAAGCAAGAGAATCGTCGTTTTGACAAAAAAAATTCTGGGATGGATTCAAGGTCCTAATAAGAACAGGACGGACGTTGCGAAATTTCTACTATAAACGCTCCTCATTTGAAATCGCCATGAATTGTATTAAATATAAACTATTTTGGTACATAGACCTGTTAAAAATAGTCTAAACCACAATTTCACAATCACAAACTTCTAAAAATAATTTATTCTGTGGGAAAATAGCTATAAGAATCTTCTTGTACATAAATTTTTATGTCGCTTGCAGGAAATAAGATAAATTTGACCAACATTCGCCATTCGACAATGAATTAATAAGACTTGTTATCGTATTGCGGTGTATGTAATTAATTAATAGCTGCAAAATCTGATACACATTGCGGAATAACATAGAAGCTATGTGCGTAAGCCCTGTGTGATACGTAGATGTATATGTACATATATATGTTTTATACGTATAGGGGTTATGTAATACAACAATGATTAATTGTATTCCACCTGCATGACGTAACATATCTCTTCGGTATATCCCTTAATCAGTCAACGGATTTACATTGACACATCGTTCCATTAAATTTGCGTAGTCCATAATTATATATTGATTGTGATTTTTCTCTCTAAAAGCTATAAATTAATTATTCTTAGACAGTTACTTTATTAAAAGAAAGAATTAGATTATGTTAGCTGAAGTATTATACGTACAATTTTACAAAGTTTCATACTATTAAAATAATTTAATAATTTGCCAATTGCTAATAATTTCACATATGCAAAGAAACAATGCATAGACAATTAATTATGTTTTATGTTAATATGTAATGCACAAGCGATAATATTCATAGTTGACCTAACTACGATTCTCGTTTTCTCGTGGTTCCCCAATTACATATTTTCGTACTGCTACAATTTAATGATAAACATGTTAAATAGAAAGATCAGTAATTCACTACATATATATGGGAAATACATATTTTAAGATTTTTTTCTCTCAATCAAAAATAGTGCCTAATTTTATGCGATATTTGTGATGGAAATACAAATTTGTAATGAATGTAAACGTTCATGTTTTCGCAAACAAATGAACTATACAATGCCTGCTTGCTTTGTTATGGTAATACAAAGGGTACTAGCAAAAGTTTTGCAATATGACGTAACAATGAATCGAAGGAAGATGCTTGTTGCTACATGCGATGGGCTCAGTTATTCATTAGCAGCGAGAGTGTAAAGTGCTTGCGATGGCATCGTGGTCACGAAATGTGATAAGAGCAGTTTTGCGTTATAATTTCGTGCGTGGTTTGAACATAGACCAGTGTTTCGAAGAAATGAGGTTTGCACCAGGTGATGTTTGTCCAAATCGCATAACGATATTCAACTGGTATAAAGAATTCCAAAGGGGAAATTTAACTGTGGTAGATGCTGAAAGTCGACGAACGTTAGTTACGGAGGAAAACGTTACTACTGTGAGGAAAATGCTTGGCGGGGACAAGCGAGTGACCTACCAACAGATAGAGGGTACTTCGGGCCTAAATGCACCAGCTATTTGTTCGATTCTGCATGATCATATGCACGTGAAGAAATTTCGTTCTCTCTGGGTGCCGCATCGACTGACTGAAGAGCAGATGACACGACGTGTGACTTGGTGCCGGGAGATGCTAAAAAAGTTTAATATGGGACAATCTCGGTATGTGAGCAACATCGCGACAGATGACGAGAGAGTTAGCTGTACTATTACGATATGCCGACCAAAGCTCAAAACAAAGTTGGGTCTTTATTGGCGAGGACACACCCGTAGTTGTCAAAAAATCCCGATCTGTAAAGAAGAAAATGATAGCTGTATTTTTCAAATCGAGTGGAATTGTGGAACGCGTCGTTTTGGACAAACAAGAGACAGTCACAACTAAGTGATGTACTGAACAGTGCCTGCCTAAAGTCATTGGATCTATGAAGAACCTGTGACCAAAGTCAAAAATGGACACCTGGTTCCTCTATCACGATAATGCTCCAGCTCACTGCGTCGACGATCGACCGAGAATAGATAATCTAGATCTTGCAAACAAGCGCCTATTCTGTTATCGTAACATCGTAATATTCTGTAGCATATATCATAATCATCGAACTTGTTTCCAGTAGGTTTCCATTTCTTTAATTTCCATTAGATCTTTATTTCTTAGAAATATTCCTCAACTAAACGATTTAATTTTTTTTAATAGTATTTGCAGCATATGCTACAATCCTTACTTTCGTCAGCGGAAAGCGTACCATATAATACACGAAATTAATAAGCAAGACGCAAAGGATGTAAATAAAATATTTTCACCAAATTTTAGGAATTAACAAAAAGGACTGAATGGGAAATGACGCAGTGAGAAAGTACGTCGTTATGGAAAAAGTTAAAATGTGTTTTTCCAGATGGTTCAGTCAATTAATAGAGATTAACAAGCAGAGATTAGCTAAAAAGTCAGACAGACGGCTTAGAGAATGCCCCATAGAACGAAAAAAGTGAAAATGTTTTTTTCGCTTTCTAGACTATGCGCCTCCAAATCGACCTTAATTTAGCTAATTGTATCAATTGCTATATATTGTTTAGGTTTTCCATACATCACTTATATGTTGTTATCCGATATCTCACATTCTTGCAAAATTTACCGTTTTTGGAGCCTTATTACATAATCTGCAATTAAGGCATCATTATCCTTATCCTTATTTCACCTTGGAACACTCCCGTTCTCATCTACTTCATTGACTACCTCGCATAGTGGGTTAAAAGAATAATTGTGGTATGTTTCCCATGTTAAGGCACATGCTGTCCAATACTAGTACAATTCGAAGTTATTGTAACATTTCTCAGGAAATTTTACAATCTGAATAAGCCGATATTTGCTGCCGCTCCTATTACAAAATGATGTGATAAGATACAATAAAAAAACAAGCAAGTCATTACATCAAGCAAAATTTTGCCATCGCTAATACCTATAACCATCTAATAGTCTTCATCTATTACACCATCGGTGCTTAGCTGAGAGTTGATCTCGTCACCATTCCATGTAGACAATACTCCACGGATTACCATAAAAACAATCTGCCAACATGCTAATTACTAAATCTCGAGACATCTCACCTCCCCTGCTCATACTAAGTTCAAGGCCAGTTGCATACGATCTGTTACTTGAATTTTCCTCTATTAATAATAACCAATTCTTCTGCATACCTGTACCCTCCTGGGCATAATTAATGAGTATGGCTTGCATTAGCATAACAGAGAAAGGGCGAAGAATACTAGACAAAAGTAAGCCATAGACATCAGCAAAACAAAATGTATGTTCAAGTAGGTGTAATTTATTTTGATTAATAAAATTTATTTTTTAGAAACTAGTTTTGAATTGTATTAGCACTAATAAAAAATATTATAATATGTTTTTCAAATTGGCAATCCTTACTAAAATTTGCCTTCATTCCAATCGTAGAGACGCTAGTTATTTGAATAGAATTCAGTTTGTTTTAAATCCTAAGAAAACTGGAATACCGACCAATGATTAAGTATTTATTTTTAAAGTACAAAACAGACGATCAAGTCAAAGTTGAACTAACGTCTGCTTACGAGGACCAATCTTCACCGATTACAACTATAAAGCGATAGACAACTGAGTTTAAATTGACCAACTGTTATATTTGATGAATGACATAAGTAGTTGACGCCCAAAACACGTGTATTTTACAAATTATAATAAAATACATGACATAGTGCTAGATTACGGTCAAAATAGCAAAAGCTCTATACATTTCATACAGGTCAGCAATTTCGATTTTTCATAATGAATTAAACAAACACGAATGAGAACACATTTCGGTCCACAATTTAGCAAAAATTTGATAATGGACTAAGACCGACACAAGTACCCAAAGAGGGAAAGACTGCAGTGGAATTTTGCTCATAATTTTTTTCCAAAAGGTAGGACAATAACAGGCTTAGATTAACAACACAATGTACAATACAACGCAAAAGACCCCACTTAAAAAAGAATCACTTACTTTCTTCGAGATAATATATATGTTTATGCTTCGACTATTTCAATGGTAAAAATTCATAAACTGCTTCCGCAATCTAGCAACTTTTACTAGATTTGGTCCCGTCAAATATTGTTCTTGTTCCCAATCTGAAAACTTGGCGCGGCAATAAGGGATTTAGATCGAATATAGATAAAGTCACTGAAACAGATACACATTTCGAACAGTTTGATAAAGCTTATCTTGAATATCAGTGGACTACATGTAAAAAGGAGAATATGTTGAAAAATAAAATAAGTTTTTGACCTCAAAACATTAATTTATTAATTAATAATTTATTTTATTTGTATTAAAATGTGATTTAAAGACAATGATGTTTAAAATTTCTTTATAAAATTGCCTTTATCGTTTTATTACCTCGTAATGCATGTATTTTAATAACATTTTTGAACACGATTTTACATAAAATTCTTTACAATCCTTGTTTATTAACCCTCCGTCTTTAACCATATTGTTACCGACCTTTTATTTAAAATTTAAATATTCTTTTTATACTTTGTTGAGTGCATTTAATGACAAGTAAATTTATAAATCAATTTACAAAGACTTGAGGTGACGTAACAATTTATTATAATTCAATAGAATCCACCGAGGAACAAACTGACATAAAGATGTTACTTTAGAAATAAACAAAAAGATACTACTCTCTGTACAAATAATGATACTCAGGGCGATCCGAATTATGAAAAAGGATGCACATACATACATAAACACCCTTTTAATTTTAATATTGGAAAGATCTCATAAAATATTTATACGCTCAATGATAATTAGAATCACTTTAATAAAGTATGTCCTGCAGTATAAAACAAAAACTAACAATGATTAAGAAAATAAATGTCCCAATGCGATCCAAGTAATAAATAAAACACAACAAAATAACATTCCAATCCATAAATACAACTTTGTACCTTATATTGTCCCTCTAAATTATGTACATAAGCGCCTACCTCGTTTTAATGCAAGTATTCGGATCTTCTTTTACTAATGACGTTGACTTTTGCACTAACTAATTATTCACTCTTAAATAATACAAAATTAGTTAAACGCTGGCTATAGACTTCCGCTTACAGTGTTCAATATGTATAAATATCACAAAGCAACTATTTCATCTTCGGAGAAATGACTGCTACTGCCTTATTTAGTATTTAAATATTTTCTTTATATTTTGTTTGTATATTGTTATAAAAAAAATTACAACTACTTGAGGTGATGTAACAATTTATTATAATTCAACAGAATGCATCGGCTAGGAAAGGTAAATAAACATGTGACTTTACAAATAAACATAAAGATGCTACTCTCTATACGAATAATGATACTCAGAGTGATTCGGATTACAAAAAAGGATGCATATATATAAACAACCATTTAATTAATATCGGAAAAATCATCATATATTTATACGTTAAATGATAATCGGAATCACTCTAGGAGAACATTTCTTGCAGTATAAAACATAAAATTAGCAGTGACTGAAGAAAATAAACGTTTGAATGTGATCTAAGCAATAAAGAAAACAAAACAAAATTAACCCTAAAGACCTATACTAAAATATAATTGGAGGATTATATAAAATAAAATAGATGAGATTGACAGATTAAAATATAAAAATGAGAAAAACCTATAGCACAAATAAACGAATATTCCGACATTACAATGCATTTATATTCTTTGTATAATTAAAATCTTACTGGGAATTAAATAGTACATTAAGGAAAATACAAATTAATCAGCACCTTTGCTTAATCAAAATTATATAAATACCGCAATGTATTTATATCAATTAACTGCTTCCTTCTGAGAATTATATTCTACATTTACATTCAGAAAATACTGTTAAGCAGCATCTTTACTTACTTAATGAAAGTAAAAAAATTACCTGTGCCATTACAAGTTACATGTACTACATTTTCGTATATTAACAATATACTTACGTTTTCTATTAACATTTCGCTTATTATAACATTTTAATTAAAACCTTCGTGCAATATTTATTAGATCGTTCTCTCATATTTTTAGCATATACTTTTTAAATATTCCAACATCGCAACGAAAACACTAAAAATTCAAGCGATATTCTTGCGTTGGCAGTATCTACTTCTGAAGCAAACATCCCTTTTACTTTCCCAGTGTCTCTGACAGCAGAAAAAAACATAAAAGAAATATCTCCACCCCGCATAAAATTGCATTAATATTCGGAAGCACACAGAATATTAATGCATTCATTCTCTAAACGTCAATGACGGGCAACGTTGTGGAGAAAAAGAAGAACAGGAAGATCTAAAAATGCTATAAAGTAACATCCGTATGTTCTCCAACACATCAGTTTTTAGTGCTATGTCAGGTTGAAGTGCTGATGTAGTGTTGAAACGGTAACGCCTTCTTCTCATACAGTTTTTCACTAGGTGATTTAGAATTACTTGCGCGACTGCAGTTCAGTAGGAAATTTTCAGAAACTGTTCGGAAAATATTTTCACCAGAATACTTAGCGGAAATGACGTTTATTTAGCTTGATTTGGTTTTCTGGCTCTCTGTCAGCTGCGACGTGTTTTTCTAGCGAGAGAGGAGCTCATGAAAAAGTAAATAAGTTTCGAGACAGAAAACTTTATGGTGATCTCATCATTTGGTATTCACGATAATATAAATGTTTCCGGAATTTTCTTTCAACATTCGAGTAATTATCCTACAAATGCATTATCATTAATATTACTAGAAATTTGTTAATTTTTTCTGATATTTCAGATTATTAGGTTACAATTATTAAATATCAGATGCGAAACAATCGTGTTTTTTGTAGCTAGCACGGAAGTATTTCATACAAATTAAATGTTTTTATTTATATATATTTTTTTTAACGCATGCAAGCAAGCTACAATTTGTTTTTATTTATCTAATTATTAACCTGTTTCTCTTCTTTCAAACTTTGCCAAGGTTTTGCTATGGACACACACATACACACACACACACACACGTGTGTGTGTATTCTAACGTTTCGTCATTCTTGTCATAAGTTCAGCATGGCAGCATTCATAACTAATCAACCTTACCTAATCTTTGCACTATTTCTCAATACATAGGCTTTCTAAACGTGCAAAGATAGTCCACACATGTCTTTGATGTGATATATCATCAAGTTCTTCCTAACCTTGTTCTTTTGGTTTTTCTGCATATATAATTGTAGTTAGAAATCATATTTGGAGAACTGCTTTTCTTACGTACGTTAAATTGAATTCCACACCAATGAATTTAGCTATGTCAAGTATTCTACACGGTTTTAATTTTGGTCCACTATTATTCGTCGATTTAATTAACGCTCTTTTATTACAAATAAGTAGATTGTCCTACTTTATTGATGATACAAAAATATATTCCAAAATTTATATAATTCATGACACATCAAATTTGTAAAAAAAGATAGACCTTAACAAAGCTTTACATAACGTTTTTTATTTAAGCCATAATATCGATAAACGCTGGATTAATACGTACTAGATTATAAAATTGGTCACAAAATTTTGACTAGACAGTTATCAAAGATTTGGGAATTACTTTTTACTTGCGCTACATAAATAGCTATCTGTTTCTTCGTGTAAATACTATGACTTTCTTAACTGTGTCTAAAAATTTTTTAGGAATCATAGCATCTTGAAGTCGTGAATTTTGATTTATCAGAAAATAAGATACGTAACCCCATAGGCCATACTTACACCAGTTGCAAAGAAACCAAATTACGCGACGTTGTCGTGAACCAAGACACGATTCTCACTTTCTGTGATCATACAAGAGCGTGTATACCGAGATCCTGCGTTTTGCAATTGCTCCATACGATGCGCATGATCTCTATAGAACGATCCCGTTAACTTCTCTCAAACTCATTCAATTAGCACTGGCGACCTTCCATTGCACAATTAGCATGTACGCATTCTAACTTGAATGCGCATGAATATATGCCAATGCAAATAAAGCGCCTTACGAAATATCTTCATCCCTGTAACAGCAACAGAAAAATGTAAAACTCGCTCATTTTCTATGCCAGTAAAGTTATTACATACAAGATTTACACTTGTATCTCCTCACGCTTAAAATATAGGAATAAATTCCAACAGTATATATACTCTTAATTAATTTGATTAGTTGATCTCTTAGACATTTCCATAAGATCTCTCTATCAATTGAATCGAATGCTACTTTTAGATCTATAAAATTAATTTATAATTCTATTGCTATCTTTCCATAACTTATATCTTTTGTGAGAAATGTATTTTCCGTAGTTTGTCTTTCTATTCTGAATGCTAGTTATCATTCCATTTCTAGTGCAACAGAAGTATAATGTTCTTTTCCCAATCTCGAAGAATGCTTTTTGTTCTTCAAACTTTTCATACTATCTTCAGAAACCGCCTTTTATCATCTACTCCTAATTACTTTATTATTTTAAGCTAAATTCTATCGTATCCCACTACTTTGTCTATTTTTAGTTTGTTATCACCTCATCGAGTTCTTTCCCTTTTAAATTTTGTTTCTTCTATATTTATGTCTGTATTTTTTTCCAATATTTCCCGGTATTTATTGCAGAGTTCGAATTGTTCATTATAGTAATTATTATATTCTATTATCTTTCATTCTCATTACTAATTTCTTTTTCTTTTTCTCAAATTTTTTACTTTATTAAAAAATAGCCTACTCTTTATTTTATATGTTTGGTCTAGCTCTTCCGCAAAAGCTTCTATTCCTTTTAAACTATTGTATTAAGTTTGTGTATTGTTTTTACTTTGGCATATTAAGCTAAGAATCAAAATAGCAGTATATGCACTACAGGCCATAAGTGAGGGATCAGTAGATGAAATTTAAAAAATACATGCACGCTTAGTAAAACAAAACGTATATTTCTACAAAACTATATCTACGAGACAAATGAACAGTTTTCTTATAAAATAAAATAATTTCAACATATTCTGTAGAATTTCTTATCATATTCGACTTTCGTCGAAGTATGCACCTCTGCGCTTAATGATTTCTTTACAAATATTAGGCAACCGCGATACAAGTTTCTGGAGCCTATCCATTGGTAAATTATTCCACACCCTTGTAAGTTGCTCCCAAAGCTGTTTCTGCGATCGTGGACAGCTTTCTCTCACGTTTCTATCTAATTCATCCCATAGTAATTCGATAGGGTTGAGATCGGGTGATTGTGGTAGCCAAATCATATTTATCAGCACCCCTATCTCCCCTTTTTGATTCACATAGTTTTTTCAAAGTTGGGACGTGTGTTTGGGATCATTATCTTGTTTTAGGTGAAAACCTTCACCAATTAACCTTAATCCAGACGGAATTGCATGTTCCTCTAAACTCTTCAGGTACTCCTCTTTTTCAAAATGCCTTCAATGCGGTACAAATCTCCGACACCATCAAAGGAAAAGGATCCCCAAACAAGCACAGAACCTCCTCCGTGTTTAACAGTTGGCACTACACATTCGGGTAACATCCTTTCACCCACTTGTCTTCGAACGAAAACTCGTCGATTACTACCAAACATTTGAAACTTTGACTCATCTGTCCATAACACCTGCTTCCACATTTCCATGTCCCAGTGTTGATGGTCCTGGGCCCATTGTAACCGTTTTTTACGATTTCGTGGATTCAATAATGGTTTTCGAGCTGCAATACGCCCATGTAGTCCCGCTTTTGTCAAACGTCATTTTACAGTAGTCAGTGACACCGGCTTTCGACGGCCTTCATTCAGCTCTGCTCGAAGATGAGGAGCCGTGAGACGCCTATTTCGTCTTGATAGTATTTTTAGGCGCAAATCCTCCTA
>JAVIWB010005966.1:0-85755 GCA_031893035.1 Dermolepida albohirtum
CATTTTTTTAGTTTAAATTATTACTGTATTATCCATTTTCATTCTCTTTCCTTTACACGAAGTCAACATATGTCACTTCTATTATACAATATTCATAGTCGAACATTTTGATTCCACTCAATGAATATATCCTAAATTGAAACTACACTGCGAAAATCTTATAAACCTTCTGTCATCAAAGGTAATCTGAACGTACCAACCGAATTGCTACTGACACGGAGCAGATGTCCAAACCTTTCACTGAAGGTAAAATGTGTTGAATAATCTCTACATTGAACGTTGATGTTTTTCTAAATAATTACTTCAATTTATTATTTACACATATAGATGAGTTTACCCTTTAGAAATGATTGTAATAGAGGTTAGTGATAATAATGGTGATGCTTTGAAAGTTAATGTGTTCAAAATTATTGATGATATGGAAGATGATACTAAATATGAAGAAAAAAATAATGATAATGTAGAAGAAATTATTGGATAAGAGAATAAAGAAGATATAGAACCACCATTTATTATGGCATTGACTTCGATGCCAAAATAATTATATTAATAACAAGTTATATAATTATATACCTATATATACTACTCAAACCATTTAATTAAATCTTCGAATGTCAACTTTGTTGCTTAACAGCTACAATATAAGAAACCAGAGAGAAGCCGCGATTATTTGCCAATTTCCCACTGTTTACGTGTCTCTATCAAAACTCTGGCTTTTTTATCATACTCTTTGACGATAGTACCATTTATAAAATTGCGTTTCCTAATTTCAAGATGTTCCATAAATATAATACGAGTAGAGTTGATGTACCATATGATAGATTAATGCCGCTTTCAGCATATACAGCGAAAAAACGTATATATTTCACGATAATTATTATTATGTTGAAGTTGATCAACGTGATTTAATATTGAAAACGCATTTCTAATAAATTTCCTGATCTTCCAGAAAATATTGTGTTTTTAGGTACAACAGTGCTAATTTATATTTTTTAAAAAAATTGCATTCTAGAATTCAACGAATTTAGCAATAAATTATTAAACGCAGGTGAATTTCATTAACAAATATTCGAGCTTCTGTATTTCAATAAAACAACGTTGATTCAAAAATTTCGAGAACTGTTCAACAATTAATTCATTGTATATTAATTTTGAGAGAAAAACTTTGATTTTTATAGTCTATAGCATTTTTTAAAAAATTAACACAATTTGTTTTTCTATTAAAACAGCTTGTCAATTATTTATCTCATAGGAAGTCAAAGACTAAATGCAAATTAAAAAGACATAGTGATATACTAGAAACTTGCAATTATTTCTATTATGATAATTCTTTAGTAAGTTTAACGATATTGTTTGTGCAGTCTGCAGATGTCTGCTACATACTGCAGTATGTTTGTTTTCTTTGTACATTTACTCTTGAATTTTTTTTATCATAGATGAATAATCTATACGCTCTCTTTACGGAGTGTAACTTCTCAACATCAAGTGAGTTCTTAAATATAAATTTTATTAGAAAATTAATATTAAAATTTTTAAGAACAAGCTTATATTAGTGGTACAGTATGAGTGCCGGTGTAGGGAGAGGGGGTGTAGTTGTTACAATGAGAGAGCATGTCTTCTACATTTATGACCAAGACGTAATAGTTGTTTATTACTTCAGATCCTGGTGAGTTTTGAGAGCATCTATCCATTATAAAACTTTATATATTTTTATATATTACAGTACAGTATGAGTGCCGGTGTAGGGAGAGGGGTGTAGTTGTTACAATGAGAGAGCATGTCTTCTACATTTATGACCAAGACGTAATAGTTGTTTATTACTTCAGATCCTGGTGAGTTTTGAGAGCATCTATCCATTATAAACCTTTATATATTTTTATATATTTTTTTATAGTGATAATACATGCTAAAAGGCCCTATATGCTTAATTTAAGTAAATATTTTGAATCGTAATCAATATAAAACCTTCTAGAGAAAAAAATTGTAACAGGAAAATCTAATTTTAGCCATTATATATATATATATTACTTATATTTTAGTACAACACGGAAGTGTAGATAGGAAATGCACAAGAAAAATCTTGTTTTTACTTTCTTGAAAACTATTGTACATTTAAATATTATAGATTTAGAATATGTGGATAATGTACCTAAATTCCTTAGGCGTAATACATCATGTTTTTATCATAATAATAGTGTTTGTGCGGAAACACTTAAAATTTTGCTCGACTTCTATATACATATATATAAAAATGAATGTTTGTCTGTATGTCCTTCATAGAATCGTAAACTATGCTTTTGATCATGTGATGATCTTTAGCAAAGTTGTTGTGCATGAGCCCACGAAAGTTTCTAAGTTGGTACGACCAATTTTCGACAGATGGCGCCACTGCCATTCCAATGAATTTCATATATTGCCGTGACAGTTCATGCTGATTTGAATTGAAACGAAAACAGCGAACGAACGATAACGTCTCGAGTTGTGGGTGACATAAGAATTTATGTAAATTGTGAAATTCATGTCCGGCTCACATTGAACAAACAATATTGTATATATGTAGGAGCGTTTTTCGAATAGTTTTCGAAAAACGAGTTTGAGTTCATCAGCAAAAATTTTGGAATGGGCAAAGTACTCCAACCCAACCCAAACGTGTCAAATTATCATATGGAACGAATGTATAATGTCTCACAAGAAACCATTGGAAGCGCTTGATCGTACACTGCGAGATTTAAGAGGAAACGCGCGGATCTTCGGTGGCGCACTCATTAAACATATTATTTGCGTGGAGGAAATATTGAGAAACTGTACAAGAAGAATGTAAACCTTTAGACATCTTTATATCATTAAATAAATACTTAATTTATCCTATTAATAATGCTTTCTATATTATTAAAAAATTCAAAAATCTCACAATAAAGTTAGAAAAATCTATTAACTTTTTGAATATTTTTTCTTCTTTGTTATCTTAAATATGTATCTAATACTGTAATTTACATAGAAATTGAGAATTTTTTTGACTGCTGTAGTGCGTTATAAATTTTCAATGAGAGGCAATGAGTGGCCGGGCCTCAAATATTCGTGTTTAGTAGGGATATACATAGATCAAGCATGAAGTTGGTCGGGGCGAGTATACGCGCTCGTACATTCGCACGGAATTAAAATGAAATGATAAATTTGTACTTTGCTTGTAATGCCGGTTTATTTAAAACTATTTTCTTATTGTTTATAAGATAAATTCTGAATAAAAGATGATAATTAATTTATAAAGAATTTTAAAAGTATACATATTATTCTTGTTATAATTCCAAGATTTAGATGGTGAGGCACTGCCTCACCTGACCAGCCGCCACTGACGAAAGCAGTAGCATCAGTTAAGCCCTGAAGATTTCCCGTACAAGTGGTGACGAAACGTCGATACCATAATTACCGAAGACACGTTTACAGCCTGAAAGACAAGATGAAGAAAGTTTTTAGTGCAACAAAGAAAGCAGTAGGAGCAGTTAAGTCCTGAAGATATCTAATACAAGTGGTGATAAAATGTCGGTACCAGAATTATCGAAGACGCGGTTCCAGCCCGAAAGCCAAGATGAAGAAAGTATGGACAACGACCGTAGAAGTTTACGAGCCAAATATATAGGTATTTAAATTATATACTATTCTTATTAAATAATATTTATGTACACATTTTTAAAAATAAATTTGTTATTAAAAAACTTCTCTTTTATTTTATAAGTAAGTTGTAAAATATTTCTTATCAAGAAACGATTAATTTTTTTCGAATTATTTCGCTATTTTACTTAATTAAAAGTTTATTAGCCGCCATCTTGGTTTGTATTATTGCACTTTTGGCTTCTGACGTAAACAGGGTATGACGCGTATTATGTGGCTGGCTGGATTGACGCGTATGACGTAGGCAGCATGCGATGTCAGATGACGTAAGCAGTACGTGTTATCCTGTGACGTAGGCCGGATGTGATATCCAGTGACGTCAGAACAGCGGCAGCGGCGGTTCCGAAATCGGCGAAAGCACTACACGCATATATATACATATATACACACACGAGGGTGCTTCAAACATAAACGGTAATTTTGCTTGTGTAGCAAGCAGTTACGAGCCGGAAAGTGAAATGGAGGGTTGATGGTTGGTGCCTTAGGGATCAACATGACTGGAATGTTGCTAAATGTGCTATCAAAATATAAGCGAAAAAGTGGTATTGGCCACTGTTTAACAGGATGGTCAATATGGCAACTGTAAACGCTTGGATCATTTTTCAGCAGCTAATAACTCTGGTATATAGTCGCTAGAATTCCGTAGAACCATTGCTGTTAGATACATGAAATTGAGTGAAAAACCTACCGTAGGCTGTCCTATTGTTATTTCATTATCCTTATAGTCTTAGAAAATGTAAGATATGATACTATTGGGCATTTTTGGCAACTCGAGTAAATTAACGTTGCTGCCAAGGAAAAATGCTGCAACTGAAACAGTTAAATAGTGTTACGGTTTATTTTTCATTTAGAACATATTTCTGCGTATTGTATATTTATTTATTTATTAAAATAACCCTGCCGTATTTGATAGAAGGGACGCCCATGGACATCGATGAAGGTTATGTGGAAACACATATTTAAGATATCGTATTCATCTTAAAGTTTTAAAATCGTTTTAAATAAATATATTTCAGCGTACGTTTAGGTCGACCTTGATTTTGTTTATATCTAAGAATCGCTTTTTGTGGCGACCAGGTGTACATATCGTGGGTGCAAAACATCCCCCCGTTCGTCTTACTCGCCCTGATCCGATACAATATATCCATATCGATAGCATTTGAAAGTTAACTTCGTAGGAGGTTGGACGTTGAAATTGACTTCGATTTTTTTGATCAAAGGTGGGTCTCATTAGTGAGATAATTCACCTTTAATTTGCAAATCTT
The DNA here is from genome assembly GCA_031893035.1 of Dermolepida albohirtum. Classification (NCBI taxonomy): domain Eukaryota; kingdom Metazoa; phylum Arthropoda; class Insecta; order Coleoptera; family Scarabaeidae; genus Dermolepida; species Dermolepida albohirtum. The sequence continues at coordinate 4,935 of JAVIWB010005966.1, forward strand.
CTTAAGAGCCCGTTGCCATCCACAGGTATGTGTCTGCCGATTAATTAAAACTATATGTACAGACCCTTATTCGTAATTGTTGTTTTAGGGCTTCTCGTATACCGGGTTTCTAATAACGACATGTACGTCTAAGTACCGGTGATAGATACGTCCATTCCTTCAGATTTGTCCCGGATTCCTGTAGTGGATTCTGAACTCCTCCAGTATTCGTACCACGAGGATAGGTGCGTTAAGTAGCCTCTTAAATATCTGTCTTTTTTTGTTTTACTACGACTCGAGCAAAAAATTAAGAGAATTGATATTCGTGGGATATGTTGGTTAACATTCTAGTATAACGTGATTTATTTAAAATTAAGAGAATTTGATATTTGTGGGATATGTTAGTTTAATAATCTAAATTGGGCAAAATTATTCAAATTAAGAGTATTTGTTGTTTGTGACATAAGATATGTAAATGATCTAAATTTAAGTAAATTTATGCAAATAAGGGAAATTGTTATTGGAGGTATACATTCATAAGCGCCGTCTGTAACCTATATATATATATATATATATATCGGGGAGGCTCGAATAGTCACAGTGTATTACTCAATATTTTTAAATACCTGAAAACCTCTGAGTTATTTTTTTTTGTTTTGTTTCGTTGTCTGTTAACTACAACTCGTTCAAAATAAATTTTGAAGTTGCTAATTACACACTGGGTTTGAATCAACATACCCGACGTTACGGTGAGAAAACAGGGCAACTCAAGGACCAATAGAGCTACGGCCTTGAGGAAATAGAAATAACACCAGCCATAATTTTGCTCTTGGCGCCCTTTCCTTTTTACATCTTAGCTCAATCCTGAGCTTGTGAACCCCGACCTCCGCAACAGTAGCCGGCATCTTTCTGTTGTTGCCCAGATTTACCCAAGCTCCTCCGAGCGGTCGTTCGCGACCCGCAACAATTTGCTTGTGTGCAATCAGCACGTAGCAATAGTTTTACTTAGGCCTTAGAAGATGTAAGATATGATACAATTGAGCATTTCGGCAACTTGAGTAAATTAACACCGCTGCCAAGGCAAAAACTGCAAATCAAAGCCGCTAACAGCGCCAGTTAAATATAATTTTACTTAGGTACCAAAAGGGTCATCCAAGAGAAGTTAAAGAGGTCACGAGGAACATAAGAATCTCGACAAAAGTAATATCAGAATGTTGTGTAGTCAGACTCACTTATAGATATATAGACTTAGGTTAGAACTTCTTTTTAATCAAATATTGCGAAATAGATATTCCCTTATATTAGACATCAGACAATATCCGATTCTGAAAAAGACAAGCTAAAAAAATTGGTAACTTCATACATCATCTTAAGGGAAGACGTGCTGGTATTGTCAATATTGACTACTCTAACCGAAAGACTAGGAAATAATTATCTATAGCATACCGTCTACCTAATCTCTTTGGATTAATAAAGTTATACAAGCTTATTAGCATTATACAAGCTTCTTCACATTAAATACACTCCTGTATTATTATGGGAAAGAGGCGACTAAATCGTCCAAGGATAAACATAAACGGGATAATCGGCTCCTGGCTTTAACTGCCATATAAGCTAGTATGGGGCGTCAGAGAGAATGAGACAAAAAGTGTGGACTATAACAATGTTAGTGCTTATTAATCTGATATATCATCTCAAATGGACATTCAGGTAGATTTACTGGGGTAATGAGATAATGTAGTTTTATTAGTCTGGAGGCAATGTCAATTGGATAAAAAACAGATCTTAAAGTATATGGAAGAGTTAGTTGTATGAACATTTCTAAATAATGTGTCTCATTATAAAGTTAGAGGAAACATGGTCATGATGGTAACTACTTGAATATGGCAAAAATAGATGTTATAAAGGTACACAAGTTTTTAATGGTGGTAAACGATCTTGTAGGATCATCTCTGGCGAAAATGAGAGGTTGCATTTGAGTCTAGGGTTTCCGCTATAGCTACGGCAACAGAGAGTATTGCAAAGAATGTACAGTTCATTATAATATTGAAACATTCAATTACTTCCAAAGATTGATTTTGACCCTTGTGATAGAAATATTTAATTCGTAAGATGTAAACCTTTAGATCTGCCTAAGGTATACCCACTGCTATTTCCATTATTTATCACAAGTTAGACGTTTAGGCAAGATTTGCGAAACATTGTGCCATTGATACGATAAATACTTCCCCCAAAGTAATTATTACGTCATAGTTCGCATATGTATTCATTTTGTCAGACTATTCTGTAGTTATTAATTCTATAAACAACGTAAAGTACATAAATAATTAAGACTTACTTACAATAGAAATTTCGAATCTCTGTCGTCGCGAGAACTAGAGGTGTAGCATAACGTAACTGCCTTATCACAACTCGAGGTGTAGCTTAACGAAACTCCATCTTATTACAATTGACCAGCTACTTCGAATTTGTCTATCCTCTTATTAAAATGTTTTACTCTGTGCAATTTAAAATTAAAAACTTATCCAGGAACTAGCACTTCTGCAGATTGTAGATTGCAATTCTGTGAATAAATAATAGACAGGCAAATAGAAATGAGATAGCTCTTGATGAAAAAACTTTCAGGCTAAATGGAGAAAAATCGGCAAAACTATAGGTATTGGTCAGAACAGAATCCTCTTTGTTTGCGTGAGACACGTACCCAACATTCTCAAAAGATAAACGTTTGAGTAAATATCATCGGAAACCATATAATGGGATCAGTTTTTATTGAAAGAAATTTCAGATCTCAAAAACATTTAAATTTACTTAGAGATGAAATTCTTTCTTATCTTATATATCAAACTTATATCCACATGCCGTACATTTGAATCGAAATGTTTAGTTTCAACAAGACAGGGTAACGTCTCACATGCTCCAATTGTCAGAAACTATCTAAACGAAATGTTTTCAAATAGATGGATTGGTCGAAGAGGTACCATTAAGTGACCAGCTAGATCGCCATACTTCACAATTTTAGATGTACTTTTATTGGGTTATCTCAAGAGTACAGTGTATGGAACAAAGCCAAATAGCATTTGTTAAAAATGTCTGATGATTTCCAAGACAGAATACAGACATAAATAGGAAATATATCACTTCGAGTTTTATAGAAAGTTCGATAACCGTTTTACTATGAAATGGTTTCAAATAAATAGCAATACACACTAATCCCTTATATGGGGTGGGGAGAAAAGTGCAGTGAAGATATGCGAAACAGTGGCCGGAAGACGCCAATAGATTAAGACAGTCTTTTATTCAACAGTCTCTTAAAATCAACAGTATAGAGTCTTAGGTATTATAGTTATGTGAAATACTATAGGAGTATATCCATTGTTAAGTTAATAAAAAAATAAGAGAAATAAATTAGCGAAAAAGCATTTAATTATATTATATATTCCTGAGAACCCCACGAAGTCAATTGCAACTACAAACTTTTCGTCAAGAAATTAATGGCGAATATTTTGGACATTCAATACACTTAAACAAACAAGGAGCTCTGTATGAAAATATTTTATGATTGAATACTTTTTACCTACTTTTGTGTTTTCATTAAATCATTAAATTAATTACTTAAACCATAAGTATTGTGTAGAGTAGAATTGAAAAATATACAGCATGATCCATTTAACGAAATTCACCAATTACTATAAATATAGGAATCCCTCTGTACACTCAAATGTTTACTTGAAAGACATTAAATTCAGCTGAAAAATTGATTTTAAAAATAATATAGTGCAGCCGTGTAATTCCCAGATTTTCATAGTCTTGACTGGAAAAGGAAAATGCCACAACTAGACTCGGTTTTATTATAGTGATTACGTGTTTACCAAGTTTCTGTGACATACGTCTACTAAATTCAATATTTTTATTTATTATTTAATTGATTTTTTCTACTATGAACATATTTAATATTTTCAAATGAGATACATTGCCACAGTTTAAAGATGTGTTGCCGAAGCAATTTCAAGTCATGTCTAATGAACATGTGCCCACAACTCGTATTGTATCTAAGCTACAAGCATTTGGATTTTTAGATAATTCTACTGATGCAGGTATTTCCTACCGCTGTTGATTTCGTTGGTATTAAAGAGTCTGGCTGTAATTTGTTAGTCATTATTCATTGGTCCGTTTATAATCGAAGAACGCTTCGCAGCAGCTCATTATTTATGTTTCTTGGAAAATGATTTTGCAACATTACTAGATCATGTTCCTCTTATTTTAAGACAAAATGGATGTAGATACAGCACGATGGCGCGCCTCCGTAAGAGATTTTCTTAATCAAAATTATACGAACCAGTGAATTGGAAGAGGTTCAGCAGTTGCTTGTTCGCCAAGATCACCAGACTTAAATCTGCTAATTATTTTTTATGGGAAAAGCTGAAAAGTTTGGCTTATACAGAACACCCTGGAATCGGAGAACAAATTATTGTTAGAATTATGTATGCCGCAGAAACTATCCGTGCTGATCCTGAGACTGCTGCGGACTGTATATAATAATTTTCCATTTGTAAACAGTCCTTAGAATACTAGAGACATGCGATAAAGTTCTTGGGAGAACTGCCTGTCAGCGTTTTATGCAAGTTTTCGCAAATTAAACCACCGAGGTGATTTTATAGCTTTAAGAGATGGAAAGATCATTCTACGTTAAATTATTATCATAACTAGTATGTAATAATTCTGCATTAGGTTATTTTCATAATTAGTTTGTAGTATGTATGAAGCAAACACTGTAATTATTTAGTAATAGCTTTTAAATAACGAAGTGTCTTTTCTATAAAAGTTGCGCAGTCACTAGGATTGCAAAAATTAATTACAAACCATAAAGTAACAAATAAAACAAATTGGTGGGAGTGTGATAAGGAAGTCCCGGGAGCTACTGTCAAGTCCTTTTTAGAAAAATATTTCAAAGATTTACTTCAGTTCTTATAAATGTCACAATCAAACACAGCAAAATCAATAAGAAAAGCGAAAGAAACCAAGAGAAACAAATTTTTTTTTGAAACACAGATTTAAGAATTAGATTTAATTTCATTCTAAAATAGCTTAGTTTATTTTGCTTTACATTACAAATAATTAAATGCTAATAATCGAATCGACACTAAAATCACTAAAATTTACGTAAATTTAGCTAAGTTTAACAGAATCTAGCTCCAATATCTGCCAATGGGATGGTCTGGACGCGACTTCGTGAGGGCCATCCAATTCCGTACGGCCCACCTGTCGACGGTTGGGCTTCCTTCCAACAGGCCTGTGGCGCGCTTGTACAGGACCGGATGCCGGCGAGTGGAGAGCCTGAGCCACCTCTCACCCATCACGAGAGAGTTAGACTCCACGATGCCATTGTCCACAAGACACTCTGGATTCCCTTTGATGCGAATAAATCTTTCGCCGGTTGCGACTGGCGCACTGAGGTTTCATCACAGATAAATAAAATAGAGTTAGTAAAATTGTGGCCCAAGAGGCTAGTTAACACATTTGCGCACAAGACGGCAAATGCCGTCAAATTTAGTCAAAAACAATGGGACAGGACGGCATATACCGTCACTTGTATATTTTGTTATTGGTACAAGGCAACATTAACGGCAACAAAGCTTATGTTAAATAATGGTCTGTTTTCATGAATAAGTCACTTTAGTTGCTTCTTTGTGTCATAGAACAAAAAATAACAACAAAAGTTTGCATACACTTGTTGCGATTGAGTGTACATTAGCAAAAGCAAGACGGGATATACCGTTAGTTTTCAGTACATTTTTTCGTTTGTGTCTAGTCGCATGCTTTGTTTTTTGAAAAATAGAAGCAAATATATTTGCTCATAGAGGTGAGTAAATTTTACTGGAATAAAATGAAATCGTACTACTTTTATATTAAAAAAAACCTTTTTATCAATAAATAAAGAAATATTTTACTTAATAAAAAATGGACAAATACAATAAAGAGAGAGAAAGAGTTTTAAAACTATTTGAAAAAATTGATTCAGACGTTGAATTTGCATGTGACCCTTTTAGCGATGATGGAGAGTATAGAAGCGATCCTGATTATGATCCAGATGCGGAAAACTCCGATGAATTTCCTAGTGGAGAACTAAAACTTATTGGCAGTAAATCTCAAGCTTCAGATGTATCTGCGAATCCCGAACTTTATAAATCAAAACTAATATCCAAAGATGAACTGGGAAATATTCTCGATTGTGAGGATGGTGAGTCTGACAATAGTACAGACTCAGAAAAACGTTGCAATCCAAGAAATGTTTTTGATGAGATATTTACGGCGGACATAATTACAAAATTTGTGAGCTCAACGAATATATATATATGGATCCAACCTATGCTCAACTAGCCGTCCACATACTCCAAACTCACGGTACGCTGCTTTTAAGCCCACATGTAATGAAGAAATGCTTCAGTTTCTTGGTCTTTGCTTACTCCAAGGACAACTCAAGGCACCTAAGATTCGTGACATGTTTTCGAGTGATCCACTCTATTTTCATCCGGTATTTCGTAATACAATGACTGGTCGGAGATTTGAACAGCTCCTTCGCTGTTTGAGTTGCTCTTCTGAGAAAACTGATGAAACAAAACTAAAAAAAATTAAACCGTTATTGGATCTTTTTTTAAAAAGTTTTCAAAATGCGTACTACCCTGAAGAGTACCTTGCTTTAGATGAATCTCTTTTACTACACCGTGGACGGCTCCATTTCCGCCAATATATGAAAGGCACAAGAGCCAAGTATGGAATAAAGTCATACCAGCTTACGTCAAGCGATGGGTATGTTTTAAATATTGAAATATACCAGGGAGCAGTAGAAAACAAACAACCGTCTAAAGTTGGAGACATTGTTCGCCGTTTAATGTCTCCATACATATTAACAAAGGTCACCATCTAATAATGGATAACTTTTATAATAGCGACGATCTCTCTAAGGATCTATTATCTTATAAAACACACACAACTGGTACACTGCGAGCAAATCGCAAAGGAAACCCGAAAGTTATTACGGGTGTAAAACTTTCCAAAGGTGAGTATATATGGCGTCGTCAAGGTCAAGTTTATGTATCTAAATGGCGAGATAAGCGCGAAGTTCTATTAATAACTACTGCACACCACCCCGAACTCGTTGAAACAAGTACAAAGTGGGGACGTAATGTTTCGAACCCAAAGGTCATCACTTACAACAAATACATGTCAGGCATTGACAAAATGGACCAAATGACGTCCTATTATTCGTTCCCTCGGAAAACCATCCGCTGGTACAAAAAATTAATATTCCATTTGTTGGACGTTGGAGTCTGGAATTCTTACTATATTTTAAAAAAAAATGTGACCCAAATATATCATTTATTGAGTTTCAAGACATACTTATCAAGTCTTTGCCCGAATCCATACAGTCGGGAAAGGATTTAGTAAATACGGGTGCAGCTCATTGAAGAAATAGATCTTCAATAACAGTAACACATATGAATTACAGTGAAAATCAAAACTATATAGAAAAAATTCCTCCGGCAACTGATAATAGAAAGACAAAGAGAGGACGATGACTGCTCGTTTGTCGTCTCCTGTAGGGGGGGAGGAAACCACCCAGAAGGAAGTAGTATATGAATGGGAAGTAGACCCAAAATTGGGGACAATAACCGAAACAGGATTTGAGCAGCTAACCAACGCATTCGACAGCCTCCAGCTTAACCTAAGCGACTGGGCCTCTTCCAAGCAGTCCCTGGAGAGCAAAAGAACTTACAACAGGAAAATAAGAGCAGTTGTCAATGTATTCGGCAAAATAAAAGAAAGTTACTTAATACTTTTAAGTAACACAAACTTAAACACAAAAACTGGAAGAGCGCCTCGCACAAGTAGTACAACAAATAGCGAGAGAGAGCCGGGAGTGGGAGGACGCACCCACTTATGCCGGAATAACGGCGAGAAAGGCACCCAGGGTTGAGGCGCCCGGCTGGAAGCCAACTAGACCAAAGAAGGCACATAAGGTGATACTGGCATGCACCAAAGGAAACTTAAAGACCAGTGATGAAGTTAAAAAGGCCATGACGCAGAACATAAACCCGGCCCAGATCGGTATACAAATAAAGAGGATAATGAAGGCCAGCGGGAGCAAACTGATAATAGGAGCGCCCCAAAACTCTATTACTTAAATAATGGAGAGCGATCAACTCCAAAAAGCAGATCTAAAGGCAACAAGGCTGGGTAGCCTCATGCTCAGGATGGCGATAATGAGGGTATCAAGAGAATACAAGGCAAATCAATTAAGGGACAAATAAATTGAACAAAACTACGAGGAAGACGAAGTCAAAGAGGAAGATCTAAAAATATTACACAAATTTGGTCCCAGATATGGGACCTGGGTAAATTGGGTGGCACCCAGATTGAGAAATAAAGCACTCACCAAAGGCAGGCGTTATGTGGGGTGGGACTCTTACAAGGTGAGAGACCACGTTAGGGTCATAAGATGTTATAAATGTCAGAAATATGGGCACTTCGTCAAAAACTGCCAGGCAAAAGAGGAAACTTGTGGATACTGTAGTGAAGACCATGAATCCAGAAAGTGTTATAAAGACAATGAAGCGCCAAGCTGCGCAAACTGCGTGAGAGCAAAGATAGAAAACATAGCACACGATGTAACAGATACGAAGTGCCCAATATACGAAAGAAAGATAGCAGAACATATAAGCAAAATAGATTATGACTGCGAACAAAGCCGAGAGAATAAAGATAGGGCAGATAAATGCACAAGGTGTAAAATTAGCAACTGAAGAAGCCCTAAAAAGTGCAAAAGAAAAGTACGACGTATTGTGTGTGCAGGAGCCCTACAGCATCCCAACGGTGGGAAACAGGGAGAGAAAGATGTGGGGAACGGGCCTCTTCACGACCGCTGCACTATGTTTCAAACATCTGCTTTTTCCGTGCGAAATTCAAATTTCAAAACTATTCATATAGCTTTGTTTTTTTTTCAACCAGTTACTAATACTCCAATTCAAACAAATTAATACTTTTTTTTTGAAAAATACAAAATACTGTTTGACAGCGCGCAGTCAAAGTCATTGTTCCCATACGTGTTGAAACAATTTTGTAAAATATCACTTTTTTATGGAAAGTTTGAGCATTTATTGTGAAAAGTGTGTTAAAATTTTATTAAAAGTTTGTAATGGAGAATAATCTGTCATGTAAGTACTTAAGATTTGTGTCATAAATTCTTGAAAATTTTTAAAATTTTTTTTGAAAAATTTAATTTTTAACGTAACCTTTAGTCAAATGGATTTTTGTCAAAAGCTTAATTTCATGTAAGCTTTTAAAAAAATGTTAACGTTTGGCAAACCAAATGTAAACATATTTGAATACACTAAAGTATGGTTCATTTACTAGGATTTATCTCATATTGCGTAAAGTTGCATAATCTGAATAATATCATTTTTTGTAGATTCCTATGCTTTGAAAAAAATCAAACTTTTTGAAATTTGGTTAAAAGAACCCTCAAAAAAACTCAAAAAATGATATCCTTGTCCAATATGTCTTAAATAAAGTTGATGCGTCTGAGATTGACCATCACTGGGAGAAATTATTGGTGGAGAAGGTACGCCTTTTCTGCAAGTATCTAGAAACAAAATGGATAAAAAGTGGAAGAAGAGAAAATCAGTTTCGAAATGGAAACTTTTCATGGCTAAATAGCGAGATATCTTTCCAAATTAAAAAAGCAGCTATTAAAACTACTTCTTCCACTGTGGGACGTCCAGAGGTTCCATGTTGCAAAAAGTCGGAATATGGGAAAAGAAGAGCAGCAGCCGAGCTTTCAACGGCTATATTAGGGCAAACTGATTTACTAGTACAAGCAGCAGCAACCTCAGCTAGGAAGAAAAGCAATGCTAACTTAGATGCAGTTCTTAAGGAAACCATAGCAAGTCCAACAAGACCTTCCAAAATTAAAAAGATGTACTCAGAAAGTCAACCTAAACCAATTTCTCTTTCTGCAGATGAAGCGTTAGCTTTTTTCATAGAAAACAGTTTCACAACAGCACAGTATAACGCAATATGTCGTGAAAGTAAATCGAGAAACTGTGACATATATCCTCACTACAACCAAATTCTAGCTGCGAAGTGAAAATGCCGACCAGAAGGTATCAAAGTAACCGAGACCGTAGCAAGAGCTCCTTCAGAATCTGTTGTGTTACATACTGCCAATAGAATTGTTGCAATGCAAACGGAGGTTTTTGAAGCCGTAATGGAATCTGAAAATTCTGATCATTTAAAATGTGAGTTAATTTTTAGCTACGGATTTGACAGTAGCACAGGCCAAGCGCAATATAAGCAGATGTTTCATACAACAGACTCATGCAATAATTCTGACGCTTCGCTTCTAGCCACAACAATTATACCTCTGAGACTCGTACTCTCCTCTGGAACACTTATTTGGAATAATACGCCCCAGTCAACAAGGTTTTGTCGGCCAATTAAGTTGGAATTCGTTAAGGAAACGAAGGAATCTATTTTGAGAGAAGAATTGGACTTAAGAAAAGAAATTGATGCTTTACAAAATTTACTTATACATATTTTGACGGGGACTAAATCGACTCAAGCTTGTCTTATCTGTGGTGCAACGCCAACGGACTTCCTCAATATAACTGATTATTCATGTGAAAGATTTCATGCAATAGAGTCCAACATCAAATTTGGGCTAAGTCCCTTACATTGTTGGATCCGTTTTTTTTTGAGTTCATTTTACATTTAAGCTATAAATGTAAAGTAGAAAAATGGTAAATACGGTCAAAGGATCACAAACTTAAAGTTTCAAAGCGAAAAGAAGAAATTCAAAATACTTTTGGAGGGAAATGGGTCTTCGTGTGGACATGCCTAAAGTTGGTGGCTTCGGAAGCACCAATGACGGAAATACAGCCCGTCGAGCTTTCTCTAGTGATGTAATTTTCGCTGATATCACAGGTGTTAATCATAATCTAATTTTTCGCTTAAAAATTATATTGATCCGTTTATCGTGTAACTTTCCCATAAATCCAAACAAGTTTGAAACATACTGCTTCCAGACAGCAAAAATGATACAAGATTTGTATCGTTGGCTACCAATGACCTCCACAGTTTACAAGGGGTTAATTCATTCGAAGCAGGTTATAGAGAACACTATACTGCCAATTGGTGTTTTTGGCGAATCGGCAGCTGAATCGCGCCACAAGATTTATAAATCCGACAGATTGCATCATGCTCGCAAAAACAGCAGAACTAACAACCTTCTGGATGTTTTCAACAGAGCTTTAGATACATCCGATTCAATAATTTCGACAAAATACTTAAGCAGGCGCATGCAACAACATAAGCCTTTAAACCTTCCACATGAAGTTACAGAGCTTCTAAGTTCCAATGATATAAATAAAAATGTGGATGAAGAAAACCACTACGACCAACGCGAATTTTTATCCGCTAGTTCAATAAATATTTTGAGTAAAATGTGTCTAGAAAATGAATTGCAGTTAACTGACATAATCAATTTGACTGACAACTAAAGTAAAATAATTTTTTTTTAATAAAAAAATAATGAAATAAATTGACTTCTCTTGCATCTAATTGGTCACCAATGGGTTAATTTTTTCTTAGATTTATCCAAAAATGCCTGTCTTTAGCTTCCCTCTCAATGTGGCTCCAAAAAGTTTGATATTTTAAAAGTTATTAATTTCGCACGGAAAAAGTAGGTGTTTGAAACATAGTGCGCTATCTACACCAGAACTGACGAACAAATATATGTAGCCACACTAGTCTTCAACCGGAGCATAACAGTAATGGCTTTCCCACATCTTACAGACAAATATTTCGCAGTACGCGCAAACATATCTTACATAATCATAAACGTATATGTGCCTCCCAGAGAGGACGCAGCCGAGACCATGCAAAAACTGACCAAGATATTGGGAAGATTCGAAGGCAAAAGTACCATTGTGGTGGGAGACTTCAATGCATGCACACTCAACCGCATGGGGGGAACAAAAAGAGACCAAAGAGGAAGGGACCTCGAAAGAACCTTTTTGGAAAACATGGTCATAATAAATAACCCAGATGACGGACCGACTTTCGAGACCGTCAATGGAGAATCATACATAGACTTAACAGCAATTTCTGCCACGGACGCAGGGAGAGCCAAAAATTGGAAGATAATAGATGAATAGAATTTACGCTTGACTGTCGAAACACCCAAAACCAAAGCACAGAACCTCCTGAGGAGGAAAAACCCACCAGACAAGCTCTTAGACGAAACAATGAAAATAATGATGGACATTGAAAGATCCACAGTGTGGAAAGACGGCTACAAGTCCATAGAGGAAGAGCCAAACAACTTACCGAGGGCCTCACTAAAGCGGCAGACAGGGCAATCGGCCGGAATAAGCCACGCAAACAACACAAATGTCCCTGGTGGACTAGCGAAATAGAAGAACTAAAAAGAGAGGCAAATAAAGCCAGAAGGGAATACCGAAAAGCTAAAAACGAGGAAACGAGGCGGGTTTTGGGTGTTGGGCACAAACAGGCAGTGGAAAAATAAAAGAAAGAAAGCGAGACAGCCAGAATGAATTCATGGGGCAAAATGATAAATGATGTTTTCGAGGAATCCCCATGAGAACTGCCATACAAGATAGCCGCAGACAAGGTCAGACGGGCCATGGCCAGCGCTTCTCTAGGCGAGAAAGAACCAGAGTTCAATACAATGAAGGAAAATGTGGAAGCAACAATGAAGTGACTAATACCAGACGATGAGCCGGGGGTAGGCACAGAGGGACTTGGCGACGGACCGACCAGGCTCAGGTAGAGGCGAGCAGGGAGGAGGTCATGGCAGCTATAATGCAGGCTTCGAACGACAGGGCTTCCGGTCACGACGGGATCAAGGGAGCCATGCTAAAGATAATGGCGCCAGCCATCCTAGACTTTCTAACAAGGATAATAAATGACTGCATAAACCAAGCATACTTTCCAGAAATCTTGAAATTAGGAGAATTAAAACTAATTCCTAAAAAAGGAAAGAGAGAATTCAAAACCCATAAAGATTGGCGACCGATAACGCTTCTGCCTGAGCTTGGGAGAAGGTCATAAAGATCAAACTGCACGAAAACGTACCAAAGGAGCTATTCTACTCCAAACAGTATTGATTCAGAAGCGGCAGGTCTTCAGTCACGGCTGTGCGGAGCTTGATGCAAATAGCAGAAAGCTAGGAGGAAAAATATATTGTTGGGAGTGTTCCTGGATATAACGGGAGCATTCGATAACCTATGGTGGCCAGCCATGCTCGTGAGGTCTGAAAGACCTCGGGGTGCCCTCAAAAATAACCGAAATAATAAAGTTACCTAAAACAGTAAACAACATGAAAACAAGCAAGAAACTGACAAGGGGATGCCCGCAGGGTCCGGTGCTAGGCCCACTGCTGTGGAGTGTAGTCACCGAGTCCCCACTAAGACAAGAATGGCCGGAGTATATGGACATAGCTGTAACAATAAAGGCTCCCACAAGAGCATCATTAGAAACCAAGATAGTAACTCTGGTGAACAGACTAGAGGAGTGGACGGACAAACAAAAACTAAGTTTCTCGGTCAATAAATGCAAACACATGATGATGAAATGCAAACTAAATACGGGCCCAGTCTTCAGGTTTGCGGGCCGGCCAATAGAGAGAGTACAGGAAATAACTTATTTGGGAGTGACAATAGGCGAAAGCAGAACCTACAGAGCACATATAATAAAATTAACAGGAAAGGCTAGAGCAACCTTTCATAGGCACAGTCACATCAGCAATACTGGGCAGATGGGAGCACCTGGCGGTCGCAATGAAAATTATATACGAAAGAGCTATAACACCAATGGTGACATACGCATCAGCAGTATGGGGGAGCAAGGCCTCCCTCGGTTGGGTGAAAAGGAGAGTGAATAGCCTGAGTGGCATGTGTTCCAGCTCCATAACAAGCTCGTACGGTTCAGTATCTGGACCGGCAGCTGAGGTACTAGCGGGAGTACCACCTTTGAACCTTGAAATATTGGCTTTACATGCGAAGTCAAATAAATTGTAATTTGGCGAAGGATCGACCTTCCTGGGCAAGGCGCTTACACAGGCGCGCAATGGAAAGAGCAATAAATGTTCAAATACAAAGGCCGCAAAATGTATTGTCATGAGTTAGAGATACGCACAAATAAAGAGGAGCTCTTGAGTTATAACAAAAGGTAAACAAATGCCTCGTCATCGTAATAGTGACGCGCACAAAACAGCTCGGCCAGGCAGGCCGATTGGCAAACACGCAGGCAAAGCATAACCAAAATGCAGGAATAGTTAGTTTAGCATGACCTATGAGTACGATTTCGATCAAAATATCATGTTTAGACTGTTAAGATAAAATACGTTAATTTTTCAAACAAGCAAGGTTACCCTGGCGGGGTTAGTTAGAATAAACAATAAGTTAACACAAGGCGAGCAATACATAGTTAGTAAGTCAAAACTTGTAAGGCAAGCAAACTTTTGCAAAATAGAATCCATAGAAACAAACAAAGAGAGACTCTAAGGCGTAAATAAATAAAAGCGGAAAGTGTGCTTGCAGAACAAAGGTGTCCACAAAATATAAGCAAATGTAAAATATTATTCAATAAAGAATTAAAAGAAGGAAAGGTTGAAGAGAGGGGAATCCAAGCAAAATAGTTGAAATTAAGGAAGGTAAAAGGAACTTCCCCGCTCTCCAACTGAGGGGGAGCGAAAGAAGGAAAGTGGGAGGATGAAGGGAGGTCCTTCATCGCTTTCCCTCAATCTATTTGTCCACAAGATAGCTGAGCTCTGCCGCAAAAGGGGATGGACCGTAGAACTGGAACCAAAAGTCTACCACGCCGACAGACAGTTCTACAAGCCTGATTTAATCATTCACACAATCCAGATGGCGTGGGAAGGTTCCCGCCCATTGGAAGAAACCTGGACGCGGAAAAGGCTCGTCTGCGATAACTTGCGGATTAGCGAGGCTGCCAATCGGAAGTGAACAGGGCGAGATTTTCTCTTTCTCCTCATTATCATCGAGGCAAGAGGAGTATAGCCGGGATGTAACCGCGCAACAACAGAGGTGCTGGCGCTAACACTCCGCTTGAAGGCATCTATTGTCAACGGATGCATCAAGTGGACTAGTTCTATACACCGGTCCTTTGTGGCCAGCGTCTGGAAGAGAATTCCTCGAACAACACCTGAGATAGGGCCCCTCCCACCAACCAGCCAGGAAGTCTTATCGAACTGGATATTCTCAGACTTTTCTTTGGAACGTTTGCTCCACGAGCGAGAGTGGTCCACGAGCTACGAGGGCGTATCATACGTTCGAGTGCCCACTATGCGGCGAAATGGTTCTATACGATTTATAAATATAGCACGGCCTCTATGTTTGACATCAGTCTATAACTTTATGCAGCGACTCGGAACGGTCCGAGCGAGAACGTTAAAATGTTCGAAGCGAATGATTAAGAGGCATTAGGGTCGAAACGACCTCAACTTATCCTCAAACCTTAAATGGTTGAAATCTCCAGCTTGCTTGATCTGCGAAGCTGCGAGATATCGGATCATAGTGCCAAGTAGGCCACTTTTGGTAAGCAGAGCCAGCCTCTTCGTTTTATCGTATAACTAAATTCACACCGTTGAGTTTGTCTGTTAAAGAAATTAATTTTTTTTAGACGTGAAATTGTGCATTTTATTGAAGAAAGTGAATTTTCTTACAACATAATGTTGGAATAATAACGCCGATCAATCGAATTTTCGACTCGTGATATTGAGGTAATAGTTACAGTTGATAATTCCACCCAGTGTTGCCAGATGGGGATTTTTTCCCCAAAATGGGGTTTTTTCTTAAGGATGGAGAAAATTTTGGGGAAAAATATTAATGGGGAAAATATTGAGGAAATAAAATTAAATGGGGAATATATTGGGGAAATAAAATTATATACGAAAACTACTGATTCTTAAAAGTTAGACTGATCTGGCAAATTGAATATTTTCGTTTTGTATTTAATTTAACCATCGTTCAGAAAGAGAAAAATTTTAACAAATGCGCGAACACCGGCAATCCTAACTAATAATTCATCTTTCATTCGTACAATGACACAGAGCGAAGAGATTGTAAATTTCAACCAATTACGGGGCCGAATTTTAAATGCGCCACGCCCAACGCGTTTTAATAGCGTTTCATTGGTTTTGGTTCATTTCATTAACGGTTCAACATTGTTTCGTTTAACAAATGCTGTTGCACATTGTTAATTTTATTATCTAGTTGCTAGCAGTTATATAAGTGATAATTACAAGTTATAATATGTCCGATAAAGGGAAAAGGCGTATAGAAAAGAATGGGAAGAAGAAAAAGAATTCTCAGGTAATTTGAAAGTTTATTTTTGAAAATTTAACTTCATAGTTATGTATAATTTAAGGTTGGTTATCCCAGTGGATGGGAAATTCTACAAAAGCGTTTTGTGAGTTATGTAAATGCACACTCCAAGCGCATAAAGAGGATATACAGAAACATGGTAACTGTAAAAAGCATTTAGAGGCTATGAAGTATTCAAATATTGCTCATAATTGTAGAAAAATTTCTCAATTTATGCAAAACTCTATTACAGAAAAAAGAAAAATTGCTGAACTAAAAGTGGCTGTGTTTATTTCCGAACATTGTTCAGTAAATACAGTTTATCATCTTGCACTTTTAATTAAGGATTTAGATGAAAATTCTGAAGTGCTCAAAAATATTAAATTGCGTAGAACCAAATGTACTGCTCTTATTAGAAACATATTATCTCCCTGCATTTTACAAGATCTTATTACTGGTGATACTTGGTGATAATTGGTATTCTATGATCATCGATGAAAGTACAGCTGTAGATACCAAAAAATTATTATGTATTATGATCCGCTATTATAGTAAACGTAATCAAATAATTAAAATCACATTTTATAAGTTACTTGAAATTGAGGCAGGTGATGCAATTACTCTAGTAATTGCTTTTAAATCACAACTCAAAAATAATGGCTTAAAATTAGAAAAATTAATTGGCATTGGTGTAGATTGTGCTAATGTTATGATAGGTGCACATAATTCATTTGCGGCTATTCTAAAAATTACCAACAAAGAACTTGTCGTTATAAAATGTATGCAAAATACTACCTCGTTGCTTAGATTTTATAGTGAAGGAGTGCCATAATTGATTTTCATGCAGCACACACAATATAGGCAATTGTATGAAACCCTCACAAATAAGCAGCCTCTAAAAATTGATGTTATCTTGGACACGATGGTTGGCAAGATATGATGCTGACAAAAAATTTGGAACAGTGGGATGCTTTACAGTTACATTTTGATGTGGCAAGAGATAAGGACAAATGTTATACAGCTGAACAACTGTATCAGATGTTAAAATGTGGTACAAATAAGCTCTACCTAACATTTTTAAAACATATGTTAAAACCTTTAATTGAAGTCAACAAACTTTTCCAGATGGATAATGGAGATCCATTCAAATTATTACAAGATTTGTACACACTATTACATTATTATATTCAATTATTAGTTTCGCCAGATAAACTAGAAAATATCAGTAAAGATAATCTATCTACATTTAAGTTTCATAATTACGTATTAGATATAAAATACATAAATTTTGGATATTCCTTTACAGAATTTCAAGATGTAATAAATGAGACAGATTTGAAAATCATTAAAACTAGATGTAGGGATTTCCTTATATCCTATGTGAACAATTGCAATGGCGAATACCCGAAAATATAACGAACTTGCAGAAAATAAATCTGTTATCACCACAATCTGCAACATCTCAAGTTAGATCGGATATAACTAACTTGGTGCTGGCGTTTCCTAATGTATGTCATGATGTCGATTCTACCATATATGAATGGGACCTTCTACCTAGAAATATATGGTCCACAACAAAGATTTGGACACATGTCCACATTAGCATTAGCTTTACTCAGTTTACCTTTTTAAAATGCTGCTGTGGAAAGAGCTTTTTCTTTAGTTCATATAATTAAAGATAAACTACGAAATCGCATAGCTATTACTACAGCTGATAGCATAATGCGTGTACGGTTTTCATTGACATGTGGAGGTTGCATAGATTTTCAACCAACACCGAATATGTTAAATAAATTCAATTCTGAAGATTTATATTTACTAAAAGTTCCAGACAACGAGGCACATGATTTATTAGAACCATTCCAAAATATTTAATTTAATGTTTATATTTATTTTGTATCGAAGTGATTAAAATAAGATTTTTGAAAAAATGTCTGTTGTATTCTTTAACATTTCTTAGAACTTATGCGTTCAGCGCAATGTTGGCAAAATAATAAACATTTTGGTATATTTATTTTAACAGGAAATAAAAATGCTTTTCTAAATTATAAAAATGCTATTTAAACTTGGGGAATTTTTTCGGTGTTTGGGGAATTTTTGATAAGAAGTTGGGGAGATAGCGTAGTTGCCATCTGGCAACTCTGATTCTACCATGCGACAATAAGGCGTCCATGTTAATTTGGTTTCTGGATTTTTGACACGAACTATGTTTAATTCTATGAATTAACTCTCCGTCCAACAGTCCTTATGTGGACTTAAAATTTTATCTTCGGGCGAAACGACGGAGTTTGGCTTCTATTTGGTATCTAGCTTAATTTTGTTTTACTTTTTGTCTTCAAAGTACTTGCCTTTTCTTAATTTATTGTTTAAAAAGATTTTTATATGATTGAATTTTGATATTTTTAACTTTTCCGTTTCAATTGAGTTTCAAGAGATCAAAAGTGAAAATCGAGAACTTCGACACAACAATAATTTTAAAAATCATTCTACAACAAAAATTGTTTGTCTTGGTACATAATTAATTTGAAATGTCAATTGAGTTAAATAATTTATGAAACCAACTTGGACGTGATTTCAAATTTCCAGAGGCTATTTTCACTCAATTTTCTATTAACAATAATAATAATAATAATAATACATATATGTACGATTGATATTTCTAAAATTCTAAGAACTTGGCTCTAGCTCAATTGCGTAAGTCATAGTTCACGTTATTGGTCAGTGATAAGTCTTGCCACTTTTGCGCAGCTATCCCATACAAAATCATTTACTTTATTTCAGTTACTTGATTAAAACAGGCGTATTTCACAGCAACCGTACAAGAAGCGGCTAAATCATAGAGAGCTATTACTTTATTTTTATTTAAAGAGAGTATGAAACCTTGCAATATGTATTTGAGTTTGCGGAATGTAAAAGTACACGATCGATAGGTCGATCGTTTAAAACTGGCAAGCCATCACTAGAAGGCGATACACGCAATGGACGTCCGAACATCTCTGTAAATGAAAGAAACGTGGCTGCTGTGGAGACCCTAGTCAAAGATGATAAGCGAACTATTCGTGAAATTAGTGTTAGTGTATGTACAGTTGTTCATGAGATTTTTCAAGAACGTCTGGAACTGAATAAGGTTTCAACCCATTGAGTAAAAGGCTGCTAGGACCGAAACACGAACTCACAGATCTGGCAGATGCCGCCAACTTCAAGACTTTTTAGTCCGTTACAGCGACTACTTTTGGCAACAAATAACTAATGAAACATGGATAGCTTACTCTAATCATAAAAATAATCTTTATTGTATTCAGAGATTGCGAGAGGATTATTTTTACGGATTATCTATCAAAAGGTACCATAATTATTCGTTCCAAGCGCATGACAAATTTTCGAATATAGTACTGAAAGTGGAAAATATCATGACGAGATAAATTCTAGAAACTACAAGAAATAGTGCACCTTATTCAAAAATTTTAAAAAAATATGGCTGAGTACTTAAAAGGGCGTCAAACTGACCTGTGTGGCACTTTACGGAAAAATAAAAGAAATTTGCCAGAAGATGTAGTAAAAGCCAAGCTAAAGAGAGGTGACCAAATAGCAAGACAAAAGGACAATCTCTATACTGTACTAAAACGGCATGATAAACGAGACGTACTTATGATTTCAACATGCCACGGAGAAAGTGGCTACAAAAAGAAGCGATGTCATGAAACAAGAGTTCATAATTGACTATAATGAAGGAAAAAAAGGGATTGATATTTCGGACTAACTTGCTTCATTCCATTCTCCGTTACGCAAAAGCTTGACTTAGTATGGATTTACTATTTCAAGTCGCAGTTGTCAATTCTAGATGCATCTATAACGAGTTGGTGGACGGCCCTAAATTGACAGTTCTACAAGCTCAAGAACATCTAGTCCGGCATCTTCTTGAACCAGCAGCATCAGTTACAGAAAATAACCTTCCTCGAAGGACCACAATCTCCTCTAGCACTTCAGGATCTTCAACTTCAACTTTGTTTTCTGGGCATAGTCTGCAAGAAAATCCACGAAATATACACAACCGACTCGTATGAAAAATGTGCACTGGGTGCTACGTCAAATTGAAAAGTCAGGAACTGCCTGGGAAAGCGAAGCAAGAACACACGGAGTGCAATATGTGTAAAAAAGGCATACTGTTTGGAATGCTATAATCAGGAACATGCTTGATTTTATTATTTTCTATGAATAAAAACATTAAACTTTGTATTTTTATGAATAAAGTTATTATCTTTTGTATTTGATTTTTATTTATTGCATATATCTTCCATTGACTAAAATGCAATCTAAGTTGTATAGAGAAATGAGTCACATGTGATACGCTCCCGTGAGTCATATGTGACTCATTGAACAGGGAAGTTGTTAATGTTCCTGTTTCTAATACACGATACAGTGCTACTCTTATATTACTAAGGGCGAAAACAAATGTTTTATTAAAGTCATCCGTACACTTTATGTGTAGGAATTTGAACAGGTTTCAATATATTTTTTAACCCTTTACTGCATCGCGTGCCATATATGAACCAAACCAAACAAATATTTTTATTTCATATTTAAAAGATATATTTTGCCTTGCTGCACGTTTCCACTTATCGCCTGTACGTAAATAGCGTTTTCATTGTGATAGTTTGCCGAGGTTATGTTTATTATACTCCGCGCCGGCCGGACTAACCAGTTTTGACAAGAAATTGCGCATGGAAATACGGTTTTTAGTGACTTTATATTGAGATAGCTGATTAATAAAATTATTTGGGAAGGTGTTGTGCATCTATTCTGGTAAGTATTTTCTTTAAATATGCCTATTATGACGTACTAATCAGCAAAAATTTGTTTGTACCATATATGGAACAATATGAAGTAACGGTTTGATTTAGTTTTTATTATTTGTTTAAGAGATGGATCCTAAAAAGTTTTATGCAACTTTAAAATATTCAGCAAATATCCTAGGCAGCGAGAGTGAAGATTCTGAACTGTCTGACGAAGACGAATCCGAAGAATTTGTGTTACCACAACGCAAAAATGATAATCCTGATGAAGATTGTGATTATTCTTCAGATGACGAATTACCTCTTCCGGAGATTCAGAAACGCATATCAAGAAACTTGACTTGGAAAACAGGTAATTTGACAAAAACCGATGATGAAATTAAGTTCAAAGATAATCAGGAGTTACGAATCGCAATTCGTTCTTTGGAAACTCCACTTGAATATTTTCAATTCCTGTTTACTGAGGACATAATAGATTATATCACTGCACAAAGTAACCTTCATAATATTCAATGCAACCCAAACAAACCGGTAGATATTAAAAATCATGAAATTAAAAATTTATTGGTATCTGCATTTATACCTCGCTGATACAACTTCCTGCTACCAGAGATTATTGGAATCTATCATTAGGACATCCTGCAGTTTCTGATGTAATGGCTTGCAACAGATTTGAGACTATAAAACGTTATATTCACTTCAATGACAACAATAATATAATTCAAAGGGGGCAACCTGGTCATGATAAATTATTCAAAGTAAGACCATTCCTTAATAAAATCAAAGCACGGCTTCAACTAGTACCTCGAGAAGAACATTTAGCTATTGATGAACAAATTATCCCCACTAAAGCGAGAAGTAATATAAAACAATATAATCCCAAGAAACCCCATAAATGGAGTTACAAAAATTTCGTTCTTAGTGGAATCTCAGGCTTTAGCTATGATTTCGATATTTTCGCCGGATCTCAAAGCAATATAGTGCCTAATGGATGTCCAGATTTAAGTGTAAGTAGTAAACGTCGTAGTAAGATTATCAGAAACTATTTCAAAAAACAAAAATTATAAATTGCTTTTTGACAACTGGTTTACCAGTGTAAACTTGATGTGTTATTTACACAATCAAGGAATTTTGCCTTTAGGAACTTTAAGAGCCAACCGTGTACCATGTACCTTACCAACAGAAAAAGAAATGAAAAGAAGTGGACGAGGATCAATCTTAGAAAAAATAGCACGCGTAGATGGTGTAGATATTTCAGTAGTTTCGTGGTTTGATAATAAAACAGTGACAACTCTCTCGACATTCGTTGGGTCAAAGCTTACTGGGGAAAAAAAGAGGTTTTTCAAAAAAGAAAATACCTACAATATGATAGAATGCCCGAGAAGTATTTTCATCTATAATAGTTACATGGGCGGCGTGGATTTGCTAGATGCCATGCTCGGGTTTTATCGCATAAAAATAGGTTCAAAAAAATGGTACATGCGAATATTTTTTAATTTTTTGGATCTATGTTGTGTAAACAGTTGGTTATTATAGAGACGCAGTGAAAAAGAAATAAACCTACCACTAAAGGATTTCAAATTAGCAATTGCTGATGCTTTATGCAATATCAATAGACCCATGAAAAGAAGGGTAGGCAGGCCATCTAATGAACTACAAGTTTTAAATAACCTGAAAAGAAAACGTGGACCTGTAAGGGAAATTCCTCAGCAAGAAGTTCGTCTTGATGGTTTAGACCATTTGCCAGAGTGGTGTGTAGAACAAAGGTCAAGATGTAAATATCCAACGTGTGATTTCAAAACATACTCGTTTTGTATTAAATGTAAAATTCCATTGTGTTTTAATAAAGACAGGAACTGTTTTTTGAGATTCCATACGGAATAAGACTTGAAAAGAAAATTTTTAGTTTAGTTTTTAGTTTTAGTATTTCATAATGTTCCATATCTGTCACATACTAATTTTTTTCAAAATATAGAAAAAAAACATTTCTTATATTTTTTTTATTATTTTTACAAAATTTAATGAAAAAAGTTACATCTTGATATTTATTTTTAAGAAAAACAAAAAATTCATCCAGTAAAGGGTTAAATTAATCTTTGCTTTATACACACATAATGATTGCATTGATGAATATTTTTATAAATAATTTATTTATTGAGTAATGTAATAAAAATTTTATACAGTATTCCATTTAATTTTCGGTTCTCATTTATCTTCCGATTATATCTATTTTCTACCTTTCTGTATGTATACATTATCAATAGTTTTTTGTTTCGTTTTTTTTTTTTTGGAGTTCTATATCATATATTTTTATATGTAAAATCTACGCTAAAAATTATATCTTATTAGTGTCCTGTAAGTGACAATTACTGTTGGATTAATAAAGATTATTATTAACATAAAAATAATAATAATTAGACATATACCTATTTGGAATATTTTATGAATTTATTATTTTATTATTTACTACCTTCAACTTAGGTAATAGTTACATAAGAAATTGCACTGTTCAAATTCCATACAGCCATAGTTACTGTCTCTTACAAATGTGTATTTCGAGTTATACCCTATCCCTATTTCTAATATCATGATAATGCCCGCAGTCCTTTCCTATCACTCAATAACACGGATTATTGAAATACCTTTAAACTATACGCGAGAATTAAAAAATACAATTTTTATATAAAAAAATTACCTAAAAGCTATATTACAAAATATAAATAATGCACAAGAAATTCACGAATCTTCATTTCTCAACTAAAGGAGGGAAGTGTTATGATTAGCAACAATGCATCTAATTAGTCTTAATGTATTGTTTACTATATATTCAAACCGTCATGACTAACATAATTATCCTATGGTTCATGTTCAACGCTTATTTTATTGGGATTGAAAATGCTATTCTAAACTTTATTATTTACGTAATGTGTCATTGTAAAAGTTTAAACACAATAGTTTTAAAAAATACAACTTCATTATTTGAAAACATAATTCTATACAACTAAAATGAAACTGCAAATAATAAACTGGTTGATAAATTCAAATCAAGTGTTTGTCTAAAGAATTGTTAGAAATTTACACAAAATGAGAATGTCGACACACATTACTAATCAACAAAAAGCAAAATGGAAATGAAGAGAAATGGAAGTATGTCAGCCTTACTCTAGTACACAAAATTCTGCCGAAGTGGATGTACATCCTGAAACAATTAAGAATATTTTGAAACGGAACAAGAATAAGTTCTATAGAATTCAGACAACTGGATCTACTTTGACAATCATGAAAAGAGATTGTTGTCTTGTGAATAGATAATGGACAATGTAGAAGGCGACGAACGTTTCATAAATATTATTTACTGATTAATCTATATTTCCATTAAATTAAAATCATAATTCCACAAATCATGAGATATTGTCTCAGAAAAATAACCATTTGAGTGTGCCTAGAACAACGAATGTCCTCAATAGTGAATAATTATATTGTTGATCCATTTTTTAGAAGTGGTAATTTAACTATAGAGATATTTAAATTAATTAGAAAATCAGATTAGTTCTGTAAAAGAATATCTTAGGATAAAGAAAATTAAATTGTAAATCACAAATCTTTGGAAAAATGTAGAAATTTGTATCAGTCTTTCATGAAACAAAAGAAAAATATTTAAATTTAATATCAACTTAACAAAAAAAAAACAATAAAAAGCTTTTTATTTACTTAATTGCTTTTCCATTTTTTCATGTTTTAAAAATGCTCTGATAGTTAAAGGATCTTTAGCAATTTTGCATAAATCTTTTCCATGTGTTATTTTATTTATGTTCATATAATATGAAACTATATTGACAAAAATTGAATTAAGTTTATTGGGATTATATTGATGTTTTTCACAAATGAATGATCATCTAATCTATACATGATTTTATAAAACGGCAATTTTGTGAACAGCGTGTAGTTTCAATTATAGCAGTAAATTCTACAAAAAGATAATTCAAACTTTTATCTTTGAATTACCTTCACATTAAACATTTGTTTTCAAATATGTATTTGTACATAAAATACTCTGATACCACACATCTAAATTCTTTCTTACATATGGGTATAATGATGTTTCATCTACATTGTTGAACATTTTGTCAAAGAATAATTGATGTGCTGCTTACAGATAATTTCACTACTATATTATGAAGCATGATGCACTGATATTCTGACACTGTGGCTAAACACTAACGTGCAATTTTTTACAGAAATCCTTTTTACTCTTGCAAGACTGAACATCAAACATCAATTAATTGTAAGATTGACTATATAGACTTTACTTCTTATTAATATAATAGCCTTTCAATGTTTGAAGAATCAATCTTTCTTTGCCTATCAAGATAAAAAAAAAAATAGAAGTTTTGTGTTAATAAATTGCCCTGTCTTTCATCAAATGCAAAAAATTATATAAACGAAAAATTTCTTCATTATCAATTAAATATCCATAAAATTGGTTTTCTATATTTTCCTAGCCACAGAATCTATTTGTGTTCCGAAACAATTTATTGATACCACTTTATTAATAGAACAAGGCAAATATTTTGTCAATCATTGTGTACTTACAACCAGTAGACTCAGATTCCACAAATTTTTCTTGAGATAAGAAAAAATTAACCAAACATTAACTTTAGTTCTTCTAATGGAACTGTAACAAAAAATACATAAATAAATAAACAGCTGAATTACCCTTTTACAAAGTATTTTATTACTAAAATGATAAGTTATAACCTGATAAATTATATATGTTACCCTAGATTCATTGCCATATTTATGATCAGATAGAAAATGTAGAATACAAATATCACACCCAATTCACCCTCTAATTCAAGTTTGGGTAAGTACATATTGCCAGTTATTTAAACCTAATCCAAAAATGGTACGTAGGCATCTTACCCTGCCTTTATAATTATATACTCTTCTTACAACCCAAGACAGCAACATTTTCTTCTCATTTGCTCTTTAGAAGTTAAAGAAACGTTAAAATAACTAACATTGTATTGACTAGTGCAAAAAAGTTTTACCTAGTATATTTCATAAAGTATGTTTAAAACCTTATACAATATATTTGACCGGAATAAAATAACCAAAAATGAAACGCAATTGTTCACCCGTATGGGATGTACCAAACTCAATAAGTCAAGCTACTCTCCTAAAATAGCAGAAGTAAAGCATTAAGCGTCATCTACAATCAAAGTACGCTTTTCAGAAAGTAATATTGATTTTTTTTTCTCATTTCGAAAATAAACATTGTTATCACTGATAACTGCATATTGGTGTAGGATTGTTTAACAGTTATTACTGATAAATCCCACATTTATATGATCAATATTTATTTCTAAAATGCAAAAAAAAAAGTTAAAATTACTCTGTAGGGGAGTAATTTGTCTCTATTGACTGTGTGTTGTGTATGCAGGTAAATAAAATATGCCTTTAGATTTAACAGTATATGTTACTTGTACTCCATCTTAGATTATATGTAAGTATAAATGCATATGTAAAACTGAATGCATAAATGTTGGTACATTTGTTTTGGATCATCTTCTCTCCTATAGTCCCCAAAGTTTCGAGTACTATGTAAAAATAAGTATCACTTTACCAACTTACATACATTAAAAGAAACCAGTATAATATTCAGTATACAGTGCCTTCAAAAATGATTGAACGTGCCTTGTTGCAATACTGATCATGCCACCTCGCGTGTAACCTGAATCGAACTATTAATTCTGACATGTTTATGAAGTACTTAAAAGCCTTAACCTAATTTATAATAGGAAAAAAATAACCCAGAAAATTTATTTTAGTAGCTCTTTGGAAGTTATGTTTTGCAAAGAAGTTATTAATTATTCAATAGTTTACTAATTTTCAACCTGTTTAAATGATTTGCTTATTTTGCTTAAAGGATTAAAAATGGAAGTTTTAGGTTAGTTTAATAATTGCAATAAGTCAAACAGCTTATTAAAAATGTTTAATATAATTTATAAGAATTGTTCAAAATGTTGTCCATTGTTTTCCATGAATTTAGTTACTCTCTTCTTCATGTTATCAAATACTTTGTGAAGCGTTTCAACAGTAATATTTCTGATCTCATATTCGATTGCTTGTTGCAGATCGTCAATATTATGTAGTCTGTTCGTATGGATTTTGTTTTTTACATGTCCAAATAAGAAATAATCCAAGGGAGTCAAATCAGGTGAACGAGGAGGAAATGTTATTAAACGATTATCATAAAATTCCCTTAAAAACGTTATCGTAGCACCTGCACAGTGTGCAGCAGCAGAATCTTGTTGAAAAAAACCATAATGCAATTCCTCATCATCTAGTTCATTAATAAATAGTTGTAAAATATTTTCTCTATAACGTTCACCGTTTATAGTATAATTAAAAAATATTGGACCAATTAATTTACGTCTTGACATAGCAACCCAAATTCCTATTTTCATGGGGTGAAAACTTGTCTCCTTAAAGTTATGTGGATTCTCAGTTGACCATGTCCTATAATTCTGTGAATTTATGTATCCTGAAAGGTCAACCCATGCCTCATCAGAGAAAAATGTTTTGTCTAATATATCGTCATTATTTAAAACTTCATTAAACCATGTGCAGTACTCAATTCTTCGATTAAAATCTAATGGATATACTTCCTACACAACAGATATTTTGTATGGGTGTAAATGTAGTTTCTTCTTCAATGCAGTATGACATGTCCCAACCGATAAACCTAAATAAAGTAGGTACATATTTATTTGATAAACGAAAATTTGATCAAACTAACCTGTCTGTGCTGAAAGTTGTGACACTGATTTTTTCGGACTAACATCCATTCGTTCTCGAATATCTTCCAAAAGTACTTCAGTCAGGAGAGTCGGCCGTCCTGATGATTTTCCCGTAGAAACGTTGCCACTTTGATCAAAACGCTTTACAATTCTTCGAACATGTTGCGAAAATATTTCGAAATTAACAGCTTCATGTCGTGGAAATTCTTCCTCAAACTGATCTGCACAAGACCGAAGTGAATACTTCCAAATTTGACTTTCATCCTGGTTTCCACTTCGATAATATGCTTTAAAATAAACTTATTTTCTTCTAATGAGAAAGGCATGTTGATCAATTGATCATTCAAACGTAAAATAAAACAATTGGGAGTTCTTACAAGAATTGTTGTTGAATAATTTGTTAAAAACGGAGAAACTATAAATACTAAACAGGTGTACAAGCGACGGATACAAATACAGTGAAGTTAGACATAGTTTTGACCAGAATAGTTCAATAATATCATGCGGCAATCGGTAACTATATATCCTGATTCAATGAAGTGGCACGTTCAATCATTTTTGAAGGCACAGTACTATATAGGTCAACAATTGCGGTTTTTTTGTCATTACAAAATATTTTTTCAAAATTGTGAAAAATATCAGGTATAATTATCATAATTTTTAAAAACATTTTATATGATCTTAGTTGAATTCTCGAAAATTTAAACAAAAGAACAAAATTTATAGTAAGCATAAAATGATAACATATTAAAAAGAAAGGAATATGTAACATGTATAATTTAAAGTCCTTGTAATGCAAGAGGGCGGTTTTTAAGTGTGACGCATAAAGCCCACCCACTTGCCTAGATTCACCACAAAATACTTCTAAGCACTTGCCTCTACTATCCACTTTTAAAATATTGGCATGCCTTTACGGTCGATATATAGTTAATTTAGTTTTAAGTGGGTAAACACAGTAATGGTTTGTGTAGCCTTTTTATGCAATATTTACTGGTATATATACATGTTGCCTAATTTGATCTGTTAGTGTGAGCAACAATGAGTGACCTGATCCTATACTTCTTTCCATACATATCACCTCAATATTTACTTCCTCTTAAAAGTGAAATTAGACAGTGTCTTACGCAATTCTAATAATTATAATAAAAATATGCTAGCTAATATGTAAACAACAAATACTACGGTGCAACTGTAATTTTCGCTGCGTATATGTGAACTGAAGCCTTTAAAAAGACTGATGAAGGCTATCATAGTATAAATAATGGATATTAATCACAAAACAAGTTCTATACACTGCACGTCAATGAAAGGTTAATGGCATAAACATAGAGTAGGAAAACTCACTAGAAATTACTAAACTGCTAACTTCAGATAGAAAAATGGAAGTAAGTACTGATATGGTACTTACGGAAAGTAGTAAAAGATCAGGTCAATCATTGTTTCTCACTCGTTAGTTGGTAGCATGAAAATGTCCAAATTAGAGCATTTTTATTTTCATAATTAGAGACGCTTTCCATGTTTATGTGTAAAATGAAAATTTCAAGAAATTAAGTATGGTTAATAGTGACGGACTTCAAAGGTAAGCAATAAACCAATCGTACATTAATGCTTATTTAACTATTATATTGCTAATTATAGGCAAATATCATTGCTCACGACTACCTACTCCCTACAAAATGGTTGGATTCTATATGAAGCCCTGCATTGCATGTATGTTTCGAAAAGGTACCATCCTTTCCTTTAATATATTTTTTTTGTGTACAAAAACCGCAACAACTAAAAACATATGGTAAAACCATATCCAATGAATATATTTGTACAATTATTCTGCATTAAAGTTAAAAAGAGTGTTTATTTTTTCGGCTCATTGTATTCGAAAATGCAAAACAAGAAAGACTGTTTTCTAGCTCCATGCTTTCTGTTAATAAGCTAATGTTAGAGATTATAAGAAGTGAATGACAAAAATATTTTGCAAGAATTTGTGTCAAATATACATTATTACTAACTAACAAAAGCAGAGTTAATGCTTGAAAAGTATAGTAATTGTATGTTAATTATAGTTAAGCCTATCAAATAAATATTACAAATAATATAACTAATGATGTATGTATATGATTTGGGATAAAAGTAACTTACAATTTTTATTAAAAAAAAAAAACCGTTTTATTATGCATTCAATTACTTATATTTCAATTTATAATTTTTTTACGCAAATAAGTTTTACTGTTCAGAATTACATGTATTTTCCAAGATTTTGTGATTTAAAAAAGTTTATATAAATACACTTAATTATTAAAAGAAAAAATTACGTTTTACACCTAAATTCAGATAACTGGTAAGAAATTCCCTACCAAATTATTAATATTTATTTCTACAAATGCCAAAAAAGAATAAATTGTTCTCTCTGTAAGAGATCTGCATTGATTGTAGATGGCGCTTGATAATTTACTTTCTCACAGTACAGAAGTGGCTTGTTTGTTTTTTGTGAAGGCTTCATGCAGCTATTCAAGTTTCTCCGCTTCTCCTTATTGATTCTGTTTTATACTTGATTTGTGAAGACATATAATATTCTAAGTAATTAGTTTTTTTTTGATAAAATCACCACCAAGGTATAACTTTCTTATATATTTTTAATATATTAATTTTTTTTCAATAAAATAAAGATATGCAAATTTTACAGGTTTTTAAAACGCATTAAAATGGTGTGCTCATATTGTAAGACGCATATATGTAGGTAAATGAAATATGAAGAGGTCAGGTATTTCATTCTGTTGCAAATGAAAGAATTTAAGAGTAATGTTTGAGAGTAATTTAAACAATATGGCAAAAATTCCAATTATAAGTATATTTGTGTTCTATCAGGAAAGCCACTTCATTTAAAAATCAAGTAAGTAACCACAATATTAGTTTTATACTTTAATTATTTTCTGTTTTAATTTTTAACTGGTGGATAAATATTATTAAATAACATTACTTTACATAAGTAGTAGTAAAATAATATTGTATTAGTTTTGAAAATTTATATCCTTGACAACGGAATAATTTATAAATTTTTTAGATTGGTTTAAAGGAATAATTGCCCAAAATATTTTTTAAAATGGTCAAAACATTTATTTAAAATTTTTATAGTAATTCTAATATTTAACTTTTTTATCACATCTTTAGAAATTATTAAAGAATGATTGGTTATCAAAATATTTTTACTGCATCTCAATTATTAATATATATATTGAACCAATGCATAGAATAAAATAAATTTAATTCAAGAATGTATGCAAAGTTTGATTAAATGAAAAATATCCGAAGAACTTGTAAGTTGAAATTATCAGATAAACTTATAGATAAATGTTTACAACACAAAATATGTAAACAAACTTAATGTAAGTTTAAGATCTATTTCTGGACAAGTATAATTTCTGTTGTTCATATCGCAATACTTTCTGAATTCTTAGATCTAGTGGAATTTTTTTGTTGGTACATATTTGAAATTTCAATTGCCTGAAACAGCAAGAATAACCAATAAAAATAAAATGGAACCAATCTGGAGAGTGGAAACTGATAAAAGAAGACAATGAGAATGACCAGCAAGAATCTGGAGTTCAGAAATGCAAAAGTGTCTGGAAAAAGAAGTTAAACATCGAAACAAGGTGAATGTATGAACAGGGCAGAAAATTGTTGAAATTTCTGTTTTCACATTTCAATACTGTAAGTGGTAGAAGAGAATGGATAATGTGTTTGTATGAATGTAAATAAAATTAATTTGACATCTTTGACACATCAAAATTTTCAGATTATTTTGTAAAGATGGACAGACGCACGAAAATCAAAATTCTTTGTGGTTATATAAAACCTTATTTAATAAATGTCTTTATTTTATTTTTGAAAATAGTAACTAATGGCATGCCTTTTGTTATTGACATAAGATGGAAGAATTAGTTGCAATTATAGCTCATCTGTCTCTAATTGTAGCCTGGTCAAATAAAAGTATACTAATTTTATGATAAGTACTACAGTCATATTTTAAACGCATATGTAATGGGTTTCTAGGTTAATATAGATTTCACTCTAATGTTTCAATGCAAAAATTTTATTTTTTATAACTGAACAGATTGGCATCCAAATTATTCATTTATGTTGATTTTATAAAAAGAAAATCTTTTAACGGAAATTATTGATAAAATGTATTTATTTGCTAGCTTGGAATTTAAACCTCATAAATATTATATTTGTAACATTCATTATGTGTACAGATTGGTTAACTAGGACTGACATGTGTCACTCTAATACTAAATTAGTTACTTAATTTCTGAACTGGAAATGCATAAATTGAAAATAAACCCGATAAATATTAAGAAACTTAAAATACATTTATAACTAATAGAGTATAACAAAGTAAATATGCTTATATTTGCAATGTGGCCATGCTCTATACAGTAATGTGTAATTGAACAAAGATATTACTTGAGAAGTTGAATTATTGTAATTTAATTATAATTATATTTTTCTTGTTGTGTTTCTTGTTGTTGAGGGTCTTAACAATTGTAAAATAAATATTGGTAGCTTGTTTAACAGCCTACTATTTCACTGTTGGAATTTGAATAGTGAACGTTTTAGATCATAAATTCATTAAATTTGCACTAACATTATCAAAAATAGTATAAAAGAAATTCTTTGATAAATAAAAAACGTGCATTCGAAGGTGCCAAAACTTGAAAGAAATGCAAGACTTTAGAAGAAATGCATTCTGAATCTTGGTTTCATTAAATAATTGAAATTTAAATTATTTTTTTTATTAAATGATTTTTTTATTCCAGGAGTTACGATTTAAATGAAATTCAAAATTTTGGTGAAGTTTCGCGATAAAGTAAAAGAATAATTAAATTGTTAGAAGCTGTTACTAAAGAAGTAAATTTAAAAGCAAAAATATATAATACACAAAATTGTAAAAAAAATTCATTTATATTATGCCATGTAATTATAAAGACAGTAAGCAAATTGTGATTTAAAACTGTTGTACTTTAATACAGTGGTTTGATCTTAATAATATACTTGTTTAGAAAAAATGTTAATATGTTAAATGTATGGAATGTAATTAATATATTAATTTTTTATGCGAGTTAGGTTGATATTGCAATATACTCTTAAAAAAATGCATTGTTTTGCAGTTTACACTAGTGGTACTTCTTTGCACATAGTTGAAAAATGTAACTAATGTTAATTTCGATCCACTTAAGTAATTGTAATATTGTAGTGTTGTACTGGGTGAGCAAACTCAAGTGAAGTGTAGTGGTATCATAAAGGTCCCTAGTTCAATTTAAAATGTTGGCTAAACAATTTTATAGCAAATTATTTTCACAGCGTTCTTGACATTTGACAAATGAGAAATTTACAAAAATAATTAATGTATTTTGTCGATGTTTTGTCAAATATAGGTAAAATGTTCTTGTAAGATATCCAGTTATAAAATGTAAATAATGACAACCGATAATATATTCCGAGCTTTTTTTTAAGTAAATAACAACAACAGATAATATATTCAAAGTTTTCTATTACAGAAAATGTTGGAAATGTGTACCATTATTTTCTGTACATAAGTTTACCCGTCTTTTCATATTATTGAACACATTTTGTAATACTTCTACAGAGGTATTATTTATTTCATATGTAATTGCTGCTTGTAGTTGTTGATGATCATGCAGTCTGTTAGCAAAGACCTTATTTTTTAGATAACTAAACAAAAAAAAGTCTAGTGGCATCAAATCAGGAGAGCGAGGTGGATAAAGGCCTCTACTAATAAGTTTATCACCGAAATGTTCTTGTAAGAAATGCATGCTTGCTTGCGCTGTGTGAGCCGTAGCACTGTCTTGCTGGAAATATCCATTAGTTAATTCGTCTTCACGCAGTTCATTAATAAATGGAACCAAAATTTGGTCTCTATAACGAATAGCATTTATTGTATCATTAAAAAAATAGGACATATAATGCGTCTACGAGACATGGCGATCCATACACCAATCTTTTGAGGGTGCAAGCTGGTTTCGATAAAAGTATGTGGATTATCAGTGGACCATGTTCAATAATTTCGGTTGTTGACATACCCAGATAGATGAAACCATGCTTCATCTGAATAAAATGTTAAATCCAATACTTCATCATTATTTATGTTTTGATTAAACCAATGGCAATAGTTTAATCTTTGTTCATAGTCATGGTCATACAAACGTTGAAACACGGATACCTTACATGGATGCATATGTAAAGATTTTTTTAGTGCATTACGAGCACTTCCACAAGATGCACCTAAAAAAAATGAAAATATTCATTGTAATTTTATTAGTTTTATTTAATACCAGCTTGTACTGTTAGCTTTCTCAATGATTTATTTGGACTAACTTCAATTCTTAGTTGAATATCTATCACGACTTCATCCGTCAGCACATGTTTAATACTTTCTCGTTTACGTTTTAAAACACTGCCTGTTTCCATAAAGCGCTGCACTAATCTATTACGGTGTTGCACAAATGTGTCATATGCAACATTTTCATTTGGATACTCAGTTGTAAATTGCTGAATGTGTAACTCTGTAGAGTATGTCCACGAACCATCATCATTCTGCATTCCACTTCTAAAATGAGATGCAATAATGAAAACGTCCTGTTGGACAGTGAATAACATTGTTGGATCGTGAACTGCCTATTGGCTTTGAAGTCAATAACTGAAAATATTAAATAATTACATTTTACAGATTGTATAAACTTTACGATATTTACTTACCACAATACATGCAAATTCATTATCATGTTTCTTGAAAAAGACAATTTTAGATGTACCGGGTGATCCAAAATGATTGAGGACAGTTTAAATTTCCCGCGAAACAGAAATATTTTGAAAGTTTGCCACACTGCATCATTGTCTCAGTATTGTTTGTTTAAAGCCTGTGGCGTATCTTACGAGAAAAGTTAAGAGGTTAATAACTTAAGAAATTGACAATTATTTAAAATAACTTTTAAATAATTTATTAGCCGTATATGTTAATAATAAATTATATTATTGTATAATAATATAATTATAAATGTGTATTTAAAATACTTGGTTTAAATGGCTATTGATTATCAAGGTGGTGATAGGGCATGATTTTTTACACCTTGATAATCAATAGCCATTTAAACCAAGTATTTTAAATACACATTTATAATTATATTATTATACAATAATATAATTTATTATTAGGTTAATAACTTATTAACCAACCTAAATTATGTAATTTAAATTAACCAAAATATTCCATTAATAAATATGATAGTTGTGTAGTTTTTCTAGAATAACTTTATTAAACAACACCTATTCCTAGATAACATTAAACTAAGGCATTTTATACGATTTTGAAAATTAAATTTTTACAATAATTGTTCAAAATGTCCACCATTTTGTGCACCACATAGTTGCACTCTACGTTTTATATTATCAAACACTCTTTCTAGGGTTGCGGGTGTGATGTTAGCAATTTCTTGACTAATTACTTCTTGAAGTTCTTCTAGCGTATGAGGAGGATTTCGAAATATATTATTTTTTAAACATGGAAAGAGAAAGAAATCCAACGGTGTTAAATCAGGGGAACGGGCAGGCCACACTCCCCTGCTAATTAAACGGTCATCGTAAAACTGCTGTAAATATCTGATCGTTTCATTTGCAGTATGTGCTGTAGCCCCATCCTGTTGGAAATATCCATCTCTTGATTCGTCGTCATGCAGTTCATTTAAAAAAGTATCCAATATTTCAAGACGATACCTTTCTGCATTGATATTTCCATTGAAAAATATGGGCCCTATAATGCGTCTCCTAGACATTGCAACCCAAATACCAATTTTCGCTGGATGCAATGGAGTTTCCTCAAAATTATGTGGATTTTCAGAAGCCCACGTTCGATAGTTTTGGCTATTTACGTAACCATTTAAATTAACCCATGCTTCATCACTCATAAAAGTCAAATTTAAAATATCATCATTGTTCAGGTTGTCGTTGAACCATTCACAATAATTTAGTCTACTTTCATAATCAAGTGCATGCAAGTGCTGAACAACAGAAATCTTATATGGGTGCAAATGCAAATCTTTATGCAACAGTCTTTGGCATGTTCCGTAAGACAGTTCTGTAATTTAAAAACAAAATCACCACTACGTATCAATTTTTGGTTAGCTTATAACTTACCAGATTCAGCAGATAGTTTTCGAATTGATTTTTTGGGACTTCGTTCCATTCGTTGTCTTACATCCTCCACAACTTCATAGGTTCGTGTAGTTGGACGGCCTGTAGTCTTCCCTTTACAAATGCAGTTCTTGTTCTCAAAACGTTCAACAATTCGTTGTTTATGTTGAGCACACACTTTATATGGAATGTGAAGTTCAGGATACTCTTCGTTAAACTGTTCCAGACAAGACCGCAATGAATAGGACCACGTACCATCTTGATTGCGAATAGCACTTCGAAGGTGTGCCTTTAAAATAAAGGCTTCTTGTGCAGGAGTGAACGGCATTGTTCAATTTTCTATAGATGAAGAGGAACAATCCGGAATTTAGCAAAATATAAAGCTTTCATAACCTCTTGACTTACCGTTAATAAAACTGTTGGTTTTAAAGAAAAGGTGGAAATCACAATCAGTAAAAACAACCCAAAATTACAAAATCGAAGCCAGTGAAATCAAACTGCAAGTAATCAAACGAAGTAACACCAACAAACAGTAATTTTACGACACTTTTCAATATTAAAGTCAAAGTACGATACTGATTAGTTGACGAATTTCTGATAACACCACCAACTCCAAACGTAAAAATCACTGAAATATTAACGCGGGAAATTCAAACTATCTTCAATCATTTTGGATCACATGGTACTTACAATAGCCAGAAAATTAATCAAAATACGAGGGAAGACGAAACTAAATAAAAAACGAACTAAATAATTTAACCAAAAATACGTAAGTAAATAAAAACAGCGTATCGGTAATATTCAGAAATTCTTATGGACAACTTACGAAAACTGAAAAAGATGAAACTAGGGACCTTTATGATACCACCACACTTCACTTGAGTTTGCACACCCAGTATGTTAATCCCAGTTTCATAAGTCGTTATGTATCTTGACTAATTTCTTCGCTATTTAAAATTCTTATATGTTCTATAATAGTGGATTATAACCTTTCAATTGGTGCATTTGAACTTGAATTTTGCGGTGTTGTGTAACGGACTTTATATAATTTTAACAATTGTTTAAGTGTTGCGTTGCTAAATTCTAATCCTTTATTCATGTAATTTCATTTGGTTGTTGGTGTATACTAAATAAAGCCTTCTATTAGTTTCTCCGCACTTTCAACTGCGTTGCTGTTTTGTCTTTTATTGGATATACGTGAGCATGTTTCGAGAATCTATCTATAATGACGAGAAAATTCTGAATATTTGAATACTATCAATTAACCTAACCTATATGGATATAGGTTAGGTTTTATTCCCACTTTTTTCCTTAAGAATTCGTATTTATCCAGCAATATTTTCATATTGATTTCCCTTAATTTGTTGAATACTTATCTGAATTTTAGTTCGTGATCTTCTAATGATAAGGCATATATAATTATACCAACCAAGTATACATCTGCTGTTAATTCTCGAGGGATATGGTTCATTGCTCTCTGAAATGGTCCTGTGACATTCTTGTAAAGTGCTAGTGACCATTTTCGGTACCAAAGGCTGTTTTTTCTCTGTAATTCTTGTCTATCTCTATTTGGTGATATCCTGATGCCAAGTTTAGTGTTGTAAATAATTTTTGCGCTTCAACATATCTAGGATGCCATTGATGCTTGGAATTGGATATTTGTCCTTGATAG
This sequence comes from Dermolepida albohirtum, assembly GCA_031893035.1. Lineage (NCBI taxonomy): Eukaryota > Metazoa > Arthropoda > Insecta > Coleoptera > Scarabaeidae > Dermolepida > Dermolepida albohirtum. Next base: position 42,790 of record JAVIWB010005966.1, read on the forward strand.
TCTTCTCGTTTAGTTTTCCTAGTCTATAACCATCCTGTATTTCTTGATTCTATTTGCACCAATTTTCTGAGGCACTATTGTCACTGGCGCTGATCGTGGTCTTGAGTTTTCTTGTATTATATTTTAGTAAGAAATAAGTAAAACAATTTGTCTAAATTTCAGACTATTATATATTTACTGCGACTAGTTTCGTTTGTTAGGACATTATCGAGCAAGTACAATAGAGACTACAATCTCCTTTATACTATGTGTATGTTAATGTCCGAGACCCACGTGACCTCATGTATTTTTCTACAGTTGGACACCATAGTTTATATCTACGATTCCGCTAACTTAACCTTAAATTGTCACTTTGACAAGTAATGTAATTTCGTACATATTGTTGTTATAATGTTTCAAAAACTGTTTACTACAATAAATACAGATTAAAGTAATGTATAACTCTTTATTTCACAATAACTTTTTATTTTACAATAAATGTTGAAAATGGCCCCCATTATTTTCCAAACATAAATTAACTCTACGTTTCATATTTTCGAAAACGTTTTCAAGTTCTGCAGGAGTTATGCTTTCGATTTCATATCGAATTGCATCTCGTAAGTGATCCAAATCATGTATGCGATTTTTGAATATGTTGTTCTTCATCCGTCCAAATAAATAAAAGTCAGGCGGTGTTAAGTCTGGGATCGAGGAGCCCACAATCCATGGCTTATGATACGATCTCCATAAAACTGCTGCAGATACTCAAGAGTAGCTCGTGCAGTATGGGCTGTAGCACTATCTTGCTGGAAATATCCTAAAGTTATTTCATCGTCATGCAAGGATTCAATAAATTCTTCCAAAATATTTTGTCGGTATCTTGCAGCAGTTATGGTTTCATTAAAAAATATAGGTCCAATAATACGACGTCGTGATATTGCTATCCAAACTCCAATTTTGATTGGATGTAAACTAGTTTCAACAAATGCTTCAGGTTTTTCAGTAGCCCAGGTTCTATAATTTTGGCTATTTACATAACCTGATAGATGGAAATAAGCTTCATCCGTAAAGAAGGTTAAGTCTAACAAATCATTGTTATTTAAATGTTCATTGAACCATTGGCAGTAATTAATGCGTTTTTCGAAATCAGCAGGTAAAAGTTGTTGGACAACAGTTACTTTATATGGGTGCATGTGCAGTTCTTTTTTTAATGCTTTTGAACATGTTGCAATACTGAACCCTGAAAAGTTTTGATAAATGTCACTACAATAAATTCACGGGCTGATATAATTTATTACCTGTTTGTGCCGATAGTTTCCGTAGTGATTTATTAGGGCTTACATCCATTCGATTGCGAATATCATCAACAACTGGTTGAGTCAAAACTGTGGGTCTACCTGTTGATTTTCCTCTGCAAATGCAATGTTTATTCTGGAATCGGTTTACAAGTATGCATTTATGATTTTTAAAAACATCATAATTAATGTCAACTTCTGGATATGCTTCCATAAATTGATCTATGCATGATTGTAAACTATACGTCCATATTCCGTCTGCATTGCGCGTTCCACTGCGAAAATGTGCCATTACAATAAAGGCATCTTGTTCCTGTGTAAAAGGCATTGTAAATATCTTAATAACTCTAAAATGTGAAAAAGCAACGTAACCACAAAAATCTCAATTAATAGCGTTTAACTTACCCAATAAAAAACAGATAAAGTAATAATAAAAAGGTAATGGTAACTTAGAAATTCGTAACAATTCGTAACTTCGACCTGTCAAAAGAATATACAGTAACTAATTGTTTTTCAGTAGCGCCAATAGTGGTACAAGTAAATACCTATATCGCTGGTCACGTGGGTCTCGGACATTAACATACACCCGATATAAGAACGAAAGGCAGTAATTGAATTCGATTACATCAAAGGGGTAGAGGTAAAATATACATACAAGATTATTTTTCGGTAATAGACCTTTTTTGGAGATATTTATAAATATAAATAATAGAAAATCACTAGAAATAATTACATTATGATGTACAATTATAGTAAGAGATTAAAATAGAAGTAATGAGTGCTAGTAATTAAGATAATTTAAATGCTCTGTGTAGTTGATCACTAAGAAGGGTAACAAAATTGAGTTTATTACACTTACTAATTTCCATGCAGTCCAAGAAATTTAGTTTCTCACTTTTCTTATATATGTGAAGAATTTCCCGATTAAAATCGTTATGTATATTATAGTTCGTTTCCATTAGATGTTTGCTGAAGTTAGATTCATTTCTTTGGTATTTTAGGCTTTGCAAATGTTTTTTTGTTCTACTTTTGAATATTCTCAATGATTGGTCAATACATACTATTACAATCTAGGTATTGAAGTTTCTAAACACCGCATTTCTCTATATGATCAGTTTTATCTTCTGCATTAAATAATATTTTGCCTAAACTATACTTTATTCTAACATTTTTCTATCTTTTTTTTTATTAACTTCTTCATGTTGAACTGGTCATTTTCGATATGGTTTTTAATATGTTGGTGTCTCATCTGTTAATTTTATTTGGTATTTAAATTCTGATGTACATGTTAACGGTAGTCGATCATCAGACATAAATCTTTGTATTCAATACAAATTTTCTGTATTAATTAAATGTAATAATCAATTTGTAGTTTTTTTTTCATATTTTGGCTTTGTATATTCACAATTTGTTTAAGTGACAATTTTGTTACTTCTATTTCTTTGGGACCTTTGTAAACTTCGGTATGTATTGGCTTGTCCATTAATATTTCTGCTGGGTAGTCGTTAAAATTCCTAATTTCGGTTATAACTTCTCAGTCTGCTTGTTGTTAAATCTTCCGATATTTCTACTCCTGGTATAAGCTTCTGATGTTTGGTGTGTAACATTTGTAGGTTTCGATTAACGGGTGTTTTCACAATTCGGCGTTCTCTTGCTTCAATTTTAACTTTAAGATCTTCAAATATAAGGATATTCTGTAAATTTTGTTCTTAATAGTTGGGGTTTGAAGTCTATTACGGCATCCATCTGTTTCATAAATCAGCCTAATAATCCCGGCATATTTATCCGAAACATGGACACTGTTAAATTTGTGAATTTGTTCATAAGCAGTAAAAGTATAGTATGGGTATTTTGAGAAAATATTCTTGATACGTTGTGCCATTTATTATTGTTACCGAGAAAGGGGAATATTTATTCGGGAAATATTTCTTGAGCAATTTTGGTTGAAAAGGATGAAACTGAGGCTCCGGTATCAATGAATAATTTGGCATTGATTTTAAGAATGTAAATATAAGATAAACGAATTAATTGGAGGCAATTAAAATGAATATACTTTTGTGGTTTTGGATTCACTGGTGGTGGTTCTGGAGATTTATAGATTCCTACGGGAAAACCCTGCTCTTGAGATTCCGACGGAAATAATTCTGTATTTTCGTCTCATGTTGACCGATATTCATGTGCTTTATAATATTCTTGATACTCCCCTTTACTTTGTTGATGTAGTTCTACTACATGAAATTGATTTCTTGGTACTGCTAGCCAAATGGTGTAATTTTTCTGAAATTAGTCGTACTCGAATCCATGTCTATTGGTTGTTTGGCTGACATCTTTTAGTCAATCGTGCAGGTGGTTTAGAAAACTTGAATGAACTTTATTTTCGAAATCGAGGTATTTATTATTTGTCTTTTGATTTTGATTTAATGGAATATTTCGATACAAATGATTTTGGAATTGATTTGAGAAATTCGGTTTTATTGGAAATAGAATTTTTGCTGGTAGTCGTTGCTTAGTCTGTACTAGATTATTTGTATTCTTATGTCTTGGTGTTATTTGGGATATACATTTGTAGTAAGCTTGAGGTGTTGATGTTAACCCACAGCGATATTGAAATTTTTGATATTCAAATATTTGCATCGCTGCCTCTAGTGTTTCTGGATTTTTTTATATAAATTAATTCTCCTAATCTTCCATATTTCGTTAAACACTCTTGGCTCATTAGGGCAAAGTAGATGCTTGTAGTGTTATACATCTCTTGAAGGAAATTTATAATCAATTTTTGTGGATTTCTAAGTGTGAAACATTAGATGTTCTATATTGTTTTCGTTTTCCATGCGTTTTATACTAGTGGAATGGATAAAACTTGGCCAATAACAGAAGTTAAAGATCCCAAATATTTAAATCAGAGGGCAAGAAAGTGCGAAACATTTGCACGTCTCATAAATTTTAATACAAAATTACCTTTATTAAATTCTGTAAACATCGCAGTTCAGTTAGTTTCAGCTTATAGACAACATGTAACTAACTATTCATTGGAGGTAGATTAGATGTGTTTTGCCACAATTTCTGTCATTTATCTTTTGTAAAAGTCTTCTTAAGATTATAATTACGAGACTCCATGAATTAAATTACAAAGAAGACTGAAAGTTTATCTTGCCTTAACTGCGAAGTATGGCAGCGCATAAAAATAAAGCACGAGGGGAATATTTTCTACAACCACTGAGATAATAATGTAACAACAAAAATTTAAAATATAATAATTTGTATGATCAAAATTTATAAATGTATGATGGGAATTAAAAATATTTTCTACCTAATAATGAAACAGTCTAGGATTTTTTTGATAATTTTATTTTTCAAACCCAATCTTTCTCAACTTTGACCCACTTGCGACACCTATCCTGCAACGATTTTATTCCATCAGAAAAAAATATTTCTGTCGGTTTTAAAAGTAAGCATTAATGTCTTCTTTCAATTGGTTGTCCGCAAAATGACGTTCTCTAAATTGATTTTTAATTTCTAAATAAAAAGAAGTCGCATGGAGTCAAATCCAGATCGAGTGGGTGGTCCAGCTCAAAGAAATGCCGCACTTTGAGTTCCTTGTGGACTCGTACATTTTTGTAAAGGAGAACCTCTTTATGAGGCAAACTTGGACGATTTTGGTCTATTGCCGAACATAACTGTAATAGTAGTCCCCTTTGGTATCTATTCAACAAGAATTACTCTTGATTCAACAAGAATTACTCTTGATTGATCTTATAAGATGGCGACTACGCGCTTTTCAATTGAAAATTATGTGGGGTGTTTCTGGAGGCGGAGAACGCTTGTGAACCCATTGTATGGAGTAATTTGGTTTTTGGGTAATAGCGATGCACCCAAGTCCCGTCGCTTGTCACTATCTTAGAGAAAAAAGTTACGTCTGTATCCAAAAATATCACATTATTTTGGGAAATTTGTTATCTAAGCAGTACGCGTCTGTTTGTGTCAACAATCTTTTTATCCAGCTTGCTCAAATTTTACTTAAGTCTAGTTTATCATGTAGTTATTATTGAAACGGCTGATAAAATACAAGGCGTGTTTTTTTAAGTAAGGGCCATGTGAAAATAAAAACCAAATAAAAGAAAATTTTCAAAAACCAAATTTATTTTCAGATTGTACGTACATTTCTCTATTTTTCAACATATGTAGCTGCCAAGTTTGTTTAAACACTTACCAAACCTTACAACTAGATTTTGAATACCATCTTCATAGAAACTTACCTAGAAAGGTCACGATTGTTTTCACGTCTTCGTCATCGTTGTAGTGGTTGCCGCCGAGATGATGTTTGAAGTAGCGGAAAAGATGGAAATCGCTCGGCGCAAGGTCGGGGCTGTGGGGGGGCCAAAATTATCCATCCAAAGGAGTCCAATAAAGTTCGTATCTGAGCTGTGGTGTGGGGGCTTGCATTGTCATGGAGTAGCAAAATTTCCTCTGCCAGCATGTTGCGTCTTTTGTTTTGAATCACCCCGCGTAGCTTTTGTAGGGTTTGTCCGTAGGCTACCGCATTTATGGTGGTTCCGCGTTGCATGAAGTTGACCAACAAAACACCAGTCTCACTTAAAAAACACGCCTCATATATTTAATGCTTTAGCAATAGTAGACATTTTCAAATGACGTTCTTTGAGAATCATTGTACTAACTTTCATGCAAACACTATTGGTTAAGTCCAAAGGCCTTTACTTTTTGGATCCTTTACAGAAACTGTTTTGATCAGTAGTTCACTTAAAATATGACGTATTCTTGTTCCCATACATTGAAATCATTCTTTGGTGACTAATTTTAGGAAAATTTTGATTCTCCCACAAAAATTTGATAACACTGTAATGTAATTTTATAAAATTCATTTTTTTTGTTCCGAAATACTTTAAAGAACACAAAATAATAAACGATTTGAAGTCAAATTTGACACATAAGTATATTACTGGGCAACGACTAGGTAGATTTTCTTTTCTAGTTCCCCTTTAAAATTTTTTTTATGAGAAAAGAAAAAAAATCGCCAGTGGGCTTTGCACAATACTCGATTGGTAAATTGGAATTTTTTTCTAGTTGCTTCGAAACATAAGAACAAGAAAGAATTTGAACAGAAATATATATTAGCGAATCTAAAGGTGAAGCGTCAAATATACGTTCTGGAAATAACGCTTTCTAAGTGTCGTCCATTTAGACACCCCCTAAATCAGAAATATATATTGACAAATACTCGCTTACATAGTGTTGGACGTATTGTCCCAATCTCTCAGAGGACTTTTTCTTTTAGAGTATATTGGAAAGTTTTTGAAAATACGAGATTTTAGGTATACCTATAAGAAAAGTCACATGGATTTACTTAGATGAGAAGACCTTGAGAGTTAGTCATTTGTTACCATATTTGTTAATTGTTAATTACTTTGCCTGGAAAAATCTCACTTTGCCTGCACCAAAAACAATATCGTCCAAGCATCTGAGTTACAAAACGAAACGTTCGGCCATTATTCTACAATAGGTTTCTCCTCGCATAGTCTTCCACTTGTAATTTCTCAACATCTGTATCTTACTTAAATGAAATTTTAATTCTTTTCTTTGAATTTTGTGAACAGTTTTTTTAATTCCTGTAGTTGCCGCAATTTTTTGTTTTCTATTTGTTTCACAGGGACGGCATTTATTTACTGACTGGCAACTAAATAATCCTCAACGTTTTCGCAACGAATGATGTCTCTTCTGCTCTGGTACTGTGTGTTTCGAAGTAGTACAAGGAATTGGGTAGGTTAAGTAAATGTAAATAAATGTTAACTCTTTTAAGCAACGTTTTCAGTATGCAGATGCACAAAGTGGATATGATCGATTAAATATTTGTACCAATAGTTTTTTTATGTAACCGTATTTGCCGTGAGAACTAAATGTTCTTATGTGCACAGAGCGATCGTTCAACATTTAATGATGAAATATTTTGCACAATTAAAATAATCTTTGTTAATACTTAACGGATCTGCAGACTCATCATCAAAAATGTGTTAATCTAGAATAATTTGAATCTTTCCTTAAAATTGTTAACGAAAAATTCAGATTTTACCGGATTAATTATTAATAAATATTTCAATTCTGCAAGATTTTTTCTTGTCATTAGATGGTGAACGCTCGTTCTCTGCATATAAAAATATTTATTCTTACGGTGGACACGGCTACACGAAAAAACTACGCACTGTAAATATTCAACTGACCCTATCCACTTGTGCATCATCATATTAACAACGCTACTTAAAAAGATAAGTGCTACTTACATTTATTACTTGCAAAATCCCTTGCTCTTCGAAACATTCACCGTCACCCCGTACTTATACAAATTGCGGCTGTTATCCACTTAAATTTAAAACATTTGAAAGTAGAATGAGGAGTAGTTGGTGTCTTTAGTTCAGCCTCATCCAACATATAATTTAGCAATGAAATGATTTTTGTTTTTAAAGTCCTTTTGTACCTATTATTTAGGTTTTTAACATCTGGAGATCGAAAGAACAGAAATTCGCGCTTCTCTTGTTTGCTTACATTTTGTTTCTTTCATATAGGTCATTCTATATATATTTATGGACGTGTAACTATTTTACTTTTATGTGTTTTGTAAAGAGAAAACATTTTGTCTTACATGATTATGGATCTGTGTCATGCGCATTTTGCTACAAATTTGTCATTATATTCTAACTTACTCGAATCCGTAAAAAATAGTCGTCTCACAAAAATTGGAACTGAACAAGAACCAGAATTCACTGTATACAAATACACATATATGAAACATAAAACTAAAAAAGAATGTTATCTCTAAACATAGCAAATCCGAAACGAAACCAATCAAAACAACAGATACATACATATAACAGTAATACTAAATAAAAATAGTATAAAATATTGAAATATAAGAATATTTATTGTGTAGCCCAAAATAAATACCATTCTTTCACTTATTTGCATGGTAAACTTCAAAGTAATCTCCTATATAATATAAGCCAGGATTGTCGGGGCATTTGTCGCATTTATGGTGTTTTTGCCTATTCTTTTTTCGCGAACATACTCTACATCGCTTTCTCTTAGTTTTATTTTTATGAGACAATTCGAGAATTTTAGTAGGGGTAGCGAATCACTACCTGGGTTCTGGAGCAATTTTCTTTCATGGACTTAGTAATTCTTTCAAAGTATTTAACCGAAAGTTGACTGTTGAGGTCGTTGCTTTACTTACTGTATTTTATATTAACTGCGACTAGTTACGTCTGTTAGGACATTATCGAGCAAGTACAATATAGATTACAATCTCCTTTATATAAGAGAACGAAAAGCATTAATTAAATTCGAATTCAAGAAAGGGGTAGAGGTAAAACATACAAGATTATTTGTCGGTAAAAGACCATTCTTCGGAATATCTATAAATATAAATAACAGGAAAACATCAAGAACTAATGAAATTATTAGTTATAATTAGAGTAAGAGATTAAAATAGAAATAATGAGTACTAAGAATTGAGATAAATTTCAAAGAGGTGAGTTTAAATATTAATGATCAATTAGATTTAAACAATTCACTTTTTGTTATTTATATTTATAGATATTTCGAAGAATGGTCTATTACCTATAAATAATCTTGTTTGTATATTTTACATGTCTCCCTTTCTTGTAGGATTTATTATTGCTTTTCGTTTTCCTTTATAAAGGAAATTGTAATCTATATTATAATTACTCTATAATGTTCTAACAGACGAAAGTAGTCGCAATTAATATATAATATAGTGCGAAATTTAGACAAAGTGTTTTATTTATTCCTTAGTTAGAATTCAAGGGCATTATTTGTATAAAATGAACACCCAGTTTTTTTATACCAACAAAATGTTTTTCTATCGCAAAGATAATAAGAAAATATTTGGTCTTGTCGATCGATGCCACTCATACTTGTTATGTTTGAATATTGGTAAAGGCTTCCTCCGATCTTTATTTTTCTTATCCTAGTACTCTAACCTTTCATTTTCAAATTGTCCGTAGATAAGTAGAGAACGTCTCGTTTGTCCTCCCACTTAGCGACCATAATATTATTCGAATATTGCGCCACAGTTTCCCCTTTCGCCAATTTGGCCGAAACAACTTATTCCTATTGGTGTGCTGTGTCTCCGCGCAGTATGTCTCTCCCTTTCAGTAAGGCACTCGCTAATTCATATCTGTTATAAAAATTATCCGTATATAAAGCATGTTCACTACTTAGTATTCCTTGTAGTAGATGCATTACAACGTTTGTGATACGACCTTTTCCACCTATGTTATCTAATATTCTTCTATAAACACATTCAAAATAATGCCCTGGCGTTCGGTCAGCATATAAACTTTAATTTCGTACTTGTGCCTTTTGTTCTTAATGAATTGCCGAAGTACTAGGCAGCCTCGCCACAAAATCACTGCTTCACCTAGCGACAACTGTTTTCCAGAATAGTACACTTCTGATATCTTCTGATTGAAAAACTCTAATACAGGTTGTATTTTATATAAAGGTAATCTGCGGCAGTCGAATCGTCTGAAAAGTGTAGACAGCGCATCATTAGTAGGAATCTGTTGCGATTCATATGATCAGAAAAACATTGTGTTGAATAGTGGATGAATTTTTCAATAATCTTGGAGTTCTTCAATTTTATCGTGCTTGTATGCAGAACTAATGCAAAAAATTTTGGTAATTCACCAGAACTTGGTGGGTTCCATCAAGTAAGCTTTGAATGTTCAACTGCTCCTTTTTCTAATAATGTTTGTTCCGCATAAACATTAGCTTCCCCACCATCGTATCCAAAAAAGAATAATCAATGAGCATTCTAAAATAATATATTGGCTTATGACTCAGCGGAGCCACTAAAAGCTGATTAAAATTTGTAAAAGTAAAATCACGTATTCTTGCTTCATACGAAATCACTTTTATTATTAATAGCCTGTGGAGAAGCTTGAATTACTACATTTTGCCTGGAAATTGTCTCGCGGAAATTTCATGTGTATTACGAATGCAAGTAAAAATTTTGAACCGAGACACAGAAAATGTTACTAGAATTCTCAGAATTAAAGCCACTGTGTCTACATCATCACTCAGTACGTAATCTGCGTTTCCGTCACTGCTACCCCCACTAATAGATATATTCCATATTGCTTCTTGAGTTCTGCTGTTGTTAATTTATTTGGATTTTTAAATGCTAATTTACTCTTTTTTTAGCATTGAAGGGCCATTCTTACTGTCCGCCATCTTGCTCTGAAATTTACGCTTTGAAACATTCGATTAGGAAACGACAAGAAAAGTTGGAAAACTCAGTGCTTACCTTATATGCTACCATGTACACGTATGCCACGCTCTGTTACTTAGCTCACACCACATTTAAAAGATTAGATGTGAAGTTACAATTGAATTTGATGGAGCCTGTGGTTGATTGACTTAATCAATAAGGTTGATATATAACCCCTTTCCACAATTAACTATTTGTAAATTCTGTATACGCATTTCGACAACCAAGTTGTCATCATCAGCAGATAATTTCAAAGTGTCGCACCTGGTAAAACACGGCGAAAAAATTGCACGAAAAATAAAATCCGTACGCGATCCGCACCGTTGTAAACCAAGATGTGCACTGTGCACTGTGCACAGTGCACAGTGCACATCTTGGTTTACAACGGTGCGGATCGCGTACGGATTTTATTTTTCGTGCAATTTTTTCGCCGTGTTTTACCAGGTGCGACACTTTGAAATTATCTGCTGATGATGACAACTTGGTTGTCGAAATGCGTATACAGAATTTACAAATAGTTAATTGTGGAAAGGGGTTATATATCAACCTTATTGATTAAGTGAAGTTACAACACAAATAATGAAGACAATAAAATGACTACTAGCGTGCAGTGCTAGTTTACTCGAACTAATTTCTATTGAGCGAAATTTAAACTCGATTGGCTTTATTATTTTTTAATTGTATTGTTATTTTACACTAGCTTTGAAATAATACACATACTTAAAAATATGTTTTTATTTAGGTACGGTTTTTAATTAACAATAAAAATGTAATGCAGAAATATATCTTAGTTTTCCAATTTTTGTAAAAATAAGTCACTTGCTTTAATGACTATAGAAAATGTTCCCTTTCTTTATACTACTTAGAAATAAGTAAGTTAATAAATCTATATAAAAATCAAATGTATAGAAATTTTCAATACATAGTAAAAAAATGTTTTCTATGCTAAAAGATAATATTTCATGGCATCTTTCATAACATCATGAAATGTTTCGAATTCTTTTCTATGTGTACAGGGTGAAACCCCAGAGGACGAAGTCACGGGGTGTCAGATCCGGTGACCGTGGAGCCCAGCTGTTTACCAAACTATATAAATTATGGGACGGTTTCCAGAGCGATATCTAGCCACGGTCCTAATATATCAACATCGCAGTTCCCTTATGTGTTGTGCTCCGTCGAAATACAACGGTTATCACTTGCTTTTTTCTATCTTGACACATTTTTGTAGATTCCTATTTATCAGGTTGTAACATAAATCCTGTCCGAAAATTTGTAAAACTTGTTTATTAAATTTTTGTACAAAGTTTTTATTTATCAATCGTCAATGTATTTTCCCTCATTATTTATTACCGCTAGCCATCTTTCAGGTAACATATGAATTCCTCTACGGAAAAATTCTTCGGATTTTGAATCAAAAAATAAAGTTACTGCGGTTTGAACATCTTCTTGGGAATTGAAGCTTTTTCCATCAAGGTGGTTTTGTAAGCTTCGAAATAAGTGGTAATCCGTAGGAGCAAGGTCTTGGGAGTACGGTGGATGTGAAATTTTTTCCCAGCCAAGTTCTTCCAATTTCTGAGAAGTGATGCGAGCCGTATGTGGGCGGGCATTATCTTGATGGAACAGAACACCGCGTCGATTGACCAGTGCTGGGCGGTTTTTTCGCAGGGCTTCCATTAAACGGTCGAGTTGCTGACAGTAAAGTGCGGCAGTGATGGTTTCGTTCATTCCCAGCATCTCAAAATGAATTACACCTTTAATATCCCACCAAACACAGAGCAATGTTTTCATTGGATGCAGTCCAGCTTTAGGCGTTTGCACCGCCTTCTCACCAGGACTAAGCCATTGATGATGACGCTTAATATTTTTGTATTGCACCCACTTTTCATCTCCGGTAACAATTTGATTTAAAAACGGAGCACGGAGATGACGAGAGTGCATTGAAATGCACACATCAATACGATGTTGGAGTTGTGCTGGCGATAGTTCATGCGGTACCCATTTTCCTAACTTTACCACTTTTCCCAATGATTGAAAATGACGATGTATAGTCATATGACTTAGGGTAAGATGGGGTGAGATGGGCCACTTTGAGTTTAATCACCGCTGTTACTTATGAAATCAAAGTAAAATATTCTCGAAAAATTCTTAAATATTGTTTGAAGGCTATACAACAATAAACTATAAACTGATTTCAATAATTGTTCCATTTTCATATAATTCTATTCAGTTGAAAAAAATTTGCTTAAAATGCCAATTTTGCAATTTTATGGGGAGAGATGGGCCACTCTATTATATTGGTTTAAGTCTTTAAAATTTTGAACTCAAAGTATTTATTTTTGAAAATAAATGGGAATATACATGAAAAAAAGTTTCTAACTGTTTGACAAGTTTTACAAAAATCGTTTGGATCTCCTGGAAGCTTGTCTTCTCCGAGGTGTTGGGGTCACTTCTTCGTCACTGGTTGCTTCAAACGTCAAAACGTCTTCACTGTCGTCAGTTCTTCTTCTTCTTTTAGCTCTCGTGCGTTTTTTTTCCTCCATTTCTTTCTTCTTCTCCGCGCTTAGGCGCAATTTTTCTTGATGACCTTGTGCGGTCAAAAGAACTGCTCCAACAGCTGGTCGACCTACTTTCTTAGTTGCAGGTAAGACTGGTACCGGCACGATTGCATGAAGAACATTTTGAGGCTCGGATGGGGAAACCTCTTCCACGTCTTCTTCATCTGTGTTTTTTTCTTTGTCCATGCTATCCGAAATAGCAAAAAAGTAATCCGGGATAATGTTGCGGTTGAAAGGAAAGATACCACTCGATTTGAAACCACTGGTTGCATTGCCTACTGTAGCAGACTTGTCCCAAGCTGTTTTTACAAGCGGTCCGAGTTGGTATCGCGTCACCTTTCGTCCAACATTCTGGTTGATCCAAGTGTTCGTTGCGGCCTTGAAATGAGCCTTGAAGGGTCCGAAGAAGGACTTATCTAGTGGTTGCAGAACATGAGTCGTGTGCGATGGCAAACACAAAAGTGAGACGTCATGTTTCTTGGCACTTTCAAGTAAGTCTATAGATAAACTGTGACTACAATGTCCATCCAGAATCAAAATATTATGACCATGAGGTTTTCGAGGAACGTAAATTTCTTTGAACCATCTCAAAAACAATGGCGTATTGATGTACGCGGATTTTTGATTCATGAAAACTGTTGATCCACGAGGAAGGCCATCTTGGAATTCAGGCTTGAGATTTTTCCCTTTCAAAATGATGCAAGGTGGCCAATATTGTCCTTCAGCAGAGCAGCAAGCAAGCAAAGTGGCAGTTTCCCCTTTTTCTCCTGTTGTCACTTGATAGACCGCTTTGGATCCTTTGGCTGCAATAACTTTCCCAGTGCTATTTATAAGCTGAATTCCTGATTCATCGCAGTTAGATATGTTATGTGGCTTGTTTTCGAGGCCATATTCCTTAACTTCTGCGTCCAGCAAGTCATAAAATTCTTGAACTCTTTTCCTTGACAGTCCTTTTGCTCTGGCGACCGACAACCCTTCTGATTTCCGAGTAGATAAATCGTGATGACGTCTCATAAACAAAAGAAACCAATCATACCCAGCAAGCCGTTTTTCTGTATTAAATTTATTCGGAATTTTCAAACGTTCAGCAAACTCAAAAGCCAGTTGACGTACTTTCATCGAATTCAGTGGAAATCCTGCTCTACTCATATTTTTCAAGTGCGATGCAAGCTTGTTTTCGTTTTCTTCCCCAAGGCAACCTAAAAATTGGAAAAATATTGTTTAAAACATAGTTTATAATTTATAACTGAATTTTTAAGCGAAAAAGTTGTGAAACTCACCACTAGGTCCCAAAGCAGTACGAATCTCTGGCTCATTCGACTTCACATGTCTGCTAAGAGTATTGCGAGGGACATCAAAATTTTTCGCAGCTTCGCGAATACTCATTTTTTGACATCTTACTTCTTGTACTGCCTCCTTCATGCTTTGAGGATCCCATTTTTGACGTGTACTATCAGATTTTCTCTTTATAAAATCTAGGCATGTCGATCACTGAAAAATATAAAAATTGCATCAAAGTGTGTCACTTGAATAGTACTTTTATTCACGCATTTAAGCATTTGTTAGTTTCTACAACAGGCTTTCTAGCCTAAATAGTTTATGGATATAACAAAATAAATGAAAGCAGTCTTCGCGCTTCAAAAAAAAACATTACTTGATAAAGTTTATAAATCAGCCAATAATATTAAAATAATAAATATTAAATGATATTAGTAATAATATTATATTAATATTAATAATATATTATTGTATTTAATATTATTATTAATTATTATTATTATCATTAATATTCTAAGTATATTATTATTTATATATAATAACAGCATCATTAATAATAATAAGAATATTAAATAATATAAAATAATATTTATATAAAATAAAAAGTAATATTTCTAATATAACTCTGAAAATTATAAAACTTACATTTAAAACAATATTTTACCTACTTTACATCTACATTAACCCCCATTACATACATATTATAACTAAATAAAAACATAAAATTCTGATTCAAATATTCTTTTTATTAGTTCTAATGCTTTTCACGTTTCAATTTTTCTTAAAAATTTCATTTCTTCATTATCTAATGTGATTCGCAAGTTTTATTTACATAAACTTAGTGGCCCATCTCAGCTGATATATATGTATACCGTGAATATATTTTATAATGCAACATGCACATACATATAGTCGAGGCACGTTATATTGACGTGCACGTCATCAGTGAGTGTATGACGTCACTCTCGTAAAAGTTGCCAAGCTCATTCAAATGAAATCAGCAGTTGAACGATAAATTTATAATTTTTGTAGTCATAAATTTGTCCTTATTTACGTATAAATTATGAATATTATTATATTTGCAATTATAGAAAATATGATTCAATAATTTGAAGAAGATATCCTGCACAGGAAATTTATCAAAATTCTATAACCAGATAGGGTTATGTCCAGTTATTAATTCAAATACTATATTTAGCACTGTACGACATTTGAAACAGACTAATCAGAGGATCATAAACAATAGCATATCATTATTATTGCTGTACATTTTAAATAATAGGACAGACTTACAGGAAATTTGGTTGTTCAAAATTCTTAACATTAAAGTGACAAGCAATAAAACAACACAATATTTATTATGTTAGAAAAAATACAATCATTAATGACATTTATCTTTATATTACTTAATATAAAAGATGAAATCATAATCTTTTTAGATAAAATGTAATCAATAATCGCCTGATTCATATGTATCACTACAATCACTGGAATCATCGCCGAGATTAATTATTAAAAGTGGAATTTCCTTCAGGTCAAAACCTATTTCTCGCTCCCACCAACGTATGATTTCAGCTTCAGTATGCTGAACAGTTCTTAACCATGTTTCTGCAGTAATTTTAGTTATTGATTCTTCCCACATTTGCAGGCATTTATCCACTCCATAACCATCTCTACCAATATGTTTGTTATAATATGGTTTTGCTATACCCCAAATATGTTCTATTGCATTAAATATGCAGTGGTATGGAGGTAATCTTAAAACTTTGTGACCCTGTTTTGAGGCAATGTCGTCGATTACATATTGTTTTGGAGGTTTATTTCTGAAATAAATGTTTTTATTTTTGGAACTTTTATCACGATTTGTACTTACGAAGAGACTAATTGAAGCAACTGAGGTTTTAAAAAATGCATTTCATATTAAATATTATTATTTGTTAACCATTCTTGTATGTCGCTTTTTCTCGAGGTACTATCAGGTGCTTTGTTCAATATTTCAGAATGATAACTAGCATTATCTAAAATAATTAATGATTTTGGTTTTAAATTTGGTAACAACTGATGTAGAAACCAATTAGTAAATTTTCCTTTATTCATTTCACCATGGTAATCTGGGTTTTTTGTTGTCGATGAAAATATTAACGATGCTCCAGGAACAAATCCTTTAGTACCAGCATGCAATACAATATACCTATGCCAAATAAAATATTAAACGTCATAAAATTTCTGGAAATCTAAACCAACCTTCTGCCTTCTCCTTTAACTTTCTTTACAATTTGTGGATTATCGTCTTGCCAAGAGTAACTACTACTTCCATTTTCAAAAATCCATGTTTCGTCAACAAAAACACATTGTTTATAAATATTGGTCTTCATATTACTGACATAGGCTTGCAAAAAATCAATGCGAGCTAAAGCAATGTGTTGCAATTCCATTAGACCCCTTCGAGGATCATCTTTTTTCCAACGAAAGCCTATTTCCTTTAAAACTTTACCAAGGGAAGAGGTGCATCCATTAAATATATCTCTTTCCTTCAATATACAAAGAAGTATTTGACGTGTTATGTGATGCCCTATAAATTATGGCTTTACATATTGTTATTATGAAATATAAAATATTTACGATTGCGGTACATTTCATAAATGACATTGCGTATTGCAGTTCTTATTGCATCATCTACATCAACAACAGGTTTTGATTTGTTTCGTTTCCGTTTTGGTGAAGAAATAGGCTCATTTTTCTTGAGAGTTGATGAGATTCGACTTACTGTTGATATGCTAGTTCCTGTTGCAGCACCTACACGCTAAAACAGACACTCATTTATGGGTGCATTACAGTATGTAGCAAATTTAACTACTTCTCTAACAGCTGTAAGTGGTAAAAGTGGATTTTCATTATCGCGCTCTTTCTGAATATACTCCAGCACAGAAGCCACTATTTGTCTTGCGGCCTTACACAATCCTTTTGGCATTTTGAAAAATTTTAGATAACCCAATTTAGTTTAGACAAGAACTGTTCGTAAATACAATACAAGCCAGAAAATATCAAAATAACGCACACGAATGGAATGTTTATTATGAACAGGTTATGATACATACGATGATTGACTTTAGAAATGTGACAACGTTTAATATATTCAAAGCTGGCCAACACTTCAAACAAAAATATTCACCCTTCTTTTAGAAATAGAACGTCGTATATTTTGATATATTTTATAATGAAAGTTTATAGAATAGAAATATAAGTTATGCTTTACTTGTAATTTAAAAGTGTGTTACTAATTACAGAAATAAAAGATATGCTTTTCGATTCTGATATTGTCACTTCTGCAAATTATGTGACGTCATGATATGACGCAATGATGACGTGCACGTCAACATAACGTGCCTCTAGTATACATAACGTAATAATGAAATGACAGCAATGTATTTTAGCGTGTATTTTATTTTGCAACATAGGATGTGAAATACAGTAGTTGAACAAAATTTAAAAACTAATTTAACAAATTTTCAAAAATGTCACCATTGACGGCCAGACAGTATCCTAAGCGATTGTAGAATTCATTTATTGTATTTTGTATCTGCTCTGGATTTATTTCTCTTGCAGCAACTCGTATTCTATTTTTTAATTGGTCAATATTGTTTAGAGGTTCTCCATGAAAAACTTTATTTCTGATACATGACCAAAGAAAGAAATCGTTTGGAGACAGGTCTGGTGACCTTGCGGACCATTCTACTTCCCCTCCACGGCCTATCCAACGGTTTGGAAATCTTTGGTTGAAAAATGTTCTAACCATATGAGAATTATGTGCAGGCGCGCCATCATGCTGGTACCAAATCTCACCATCAATATTTAAAGCGTGGAGGCCTGGCATAACTCTGTACTCAAGCAATTCTAAATATTTTTCTCCTGTAAGAGTACCCTCAATAAAAAACGGTCCTACAATATGGTGTCCAATCAACCCAGTCCAAACATTGACTTTCTGTGGCCGCTGAGTCCTTGTGATATGATATCTATGCAAATTTTGTCTACTCCAGTAGCGGCAGTTCTGTGAATTTACTTCACCATTTACATAAAATGTTGCTTCATCTGTAAAGCAAATTCTGCGTAGTAAAGTATCATCATTATGAAACTTATCCAACATGATTTCACAAAAGTTACTTCTTCTTTCTGCATCATTCGCAATTAGTTCCTGATGGTTTGGAAATGATACGACTTAAAATGTTCTCGTTTTAGTAGTTTATGCACGGAAGATTTGCTTACATTTGTAGTTTGTGCTAAAGCTCTTGTGGAGAGCATATTATTATTTTCGATTGTTTGTAGAATTTCATCTCTTTTGGCATCAGTAATAACATATCTTGGCCTATTCTTTTTTTTATGATTAGGAACGATGCATCCATTATTTTTATACTTCTGTACTAACCTACTTATTGTAGTTGGACTCGGTCTTGGACGGTCAGGTTATGTAATTTGAAACAAATCTGCTACTCTCCTCAAACTCGTATTCGAGTTATACCAGTTCACTAATAACAGTTTTGCTTCTACACTATACATACCCCAAAAATAGAGTAACTTATTTTGACATCCTATGTTGCAAAATAAAATACACGCTAAAATACATTGCTGTCATTTCATTATTACGTTACTCTAGCAACTAGTGTATGTACATATGTGCATGTTGCATTATAAAATATATTCACGGTATATATACTGTGAGCGGCAAAATAAAGTGTACAAAACATTTTTTACAATATAATGTTTATTTCAGTCTTTTAAATATTATTAAGATGAACATATTCGGTTTTTTGAGATCAATATTTATCTCTTAATTCTAAAAAAACAACATTTCTTTATAACAACAAAAGTTATGAAACAAAAACAAAATATACTCCTTTTTTTACGCTTCAAAGTAAAGTGTACAGGAATTTTTTTATGAAACGAATACTGATTTAATATTTGGTTGATTTTCCTTTTGCCTTAATAACAGCATTCAGCCTTCGTGGCATCGATTCGACCAATTTTCCGGTTACGTCGGATGAAATTTTCCGCCATTCCATTATAATGGATTTTAGCATATCCTTGTTGCTTATTGCTTTCTTCCGGATTTGTCGGTCCAGGGGCTCACATAAATGCTCGATTGGGTTTAAGTCCGGAGATTGGGGAGGGTGATCCAGGGTTTTGGGGAGTACGGTACAATAGCCATTCCCTTACTATTCCAGCAGTGTGTTTGGGATCATTATCATATTGAAATATCCAAGATCCCTATAATCCCAGTTTCTCCACACTGCTCGGCAAATTGTTTCGCAAAATATTTAGGCAGTTCGTCTTGTTCATGTTGCTTTCAATAAAAACTAAATTTCCAACTAGGCTTCGCGCTATACATCCCCACATCATCACCGAACCCCCACCGTGCTTAACAGTACTTTTTAAATTTTGATCGGCATATTCTTTATTGTTGTTGCTCCATACTTTTACGGGTTTTTTTCTGGCCAAATATCTCGAATTTACTCTCGTCGCTAAACAATATTATTCCCGAAAGAAACATCTTTTTTTATGTATTTTTTTTGCATAATCAAAGCGTCTTTTCTGGTTAGTTGAAGATATTAATGGCTTCTTTTGAGGAAATCGACCATGTAATCCATTCTCATGTAGCGCACATCGAATTGTGCTGGCACTTACGCTAGTATCGGTTGTAGCTGAAACTTCCTGTGATATTTTAACAGCGCTTTTAAAAGGATTCTTTGTTACATAACGCACTATAGACCATACTTGAGACTCACTTAAAACCTTTTTTGTACTTTTTTTTACAGTAAGGCGTCGTGGAAATGTGACACACGTAGAATGTACACTTTATTTTGACGCGTAAAATATGGAGTATATTTTGTTTTTGTTTCATAACTTTTGTTGTTGCAAAGAAATGTTTTTAGAATTAAGTAAAGAGATAAATATTGATCTCAAAAAACCTAATATGTTCATCTTAATAGTATTTTAATATACTAAAATAAACATTATATTGTAAAAAATGCTTTTGTACACTTTATTTGACGCTCACAGTATATATACGAGGGTGGTCTGAAAAGTTTCCGACCTTATAAAGACACAAGACATTTTTTCTTAAACTTTATATTTTTCTACATAGTCTCATTGTAACTCTACATACTTCTCCCCTTCTCCCATCTCCTTAAAATGGCGAAAATCCACAAATTACGATTTGAACTGCTTGACCATCCGCCTTACTCACCAGATCTAGCCCCAAGTGCCACTTCCTTTTGTTCCCTCATTTAAAAATTGCGCTCGGAGGACAGAGATTTTCGTCAAATGAGGAGGCAATCACCTTCGTGAACAATTATTTTGCAGAGAAAAACGCCGACTACTTTTTGGACGGGAATAGTACTCAGCGTTTTTCTCTGAAACAGGATTTTCTTTTTCTGCAAAGTGGCCATTTTTCCACAATTTCTGCCTTCACCTTGTCTGTCAAGTAATAATGTGTAGTATGCTCCTGTTTTTCCTTTTTGAAGATAATACGGGCCAACCAATAAATATTTTTTAAAAACTTTTTTCAAAGTTCAACCTGCTTCTTAAGTATTTTGGTGTGCTGAATCCAAATGTTCAATCAGTTTTTTTTCTACCACTTACCAATTTTTTGCAATCTTAATCTTTCTTTGGGTACTAACAGTTTATTACAATGGCAGTGTAAGTTTAAATATAAAGTTTTGTATTTCCTAAACCTCTTCACGGTAAAAGTAGTGTAACTTTTCCTTTTATATGATGCTTCTGGAGTTGCTCGTAGAAGGGTACAACAGTAATCTCCTATCATGTTATCCCAACGACCCTGATACTGTTTCTCCATCTCCTTTATATCTCGATGGAAATGCTCCCCTTGTTCCTCACTTACAGCTCCAAGATTGTCAGGGAAAAAATTAAAATGTGAATGTAACAATTGCACTTTCACACCCATGTTACATCCAATTTCTCGAAATATTTTCAACATGTTTTGAACTATATTTTCGTAATTAGGGTTTTTCTGAATGTCTAAAAACTTCAAAACAACTTGTTTAACACTAGACGTACCGACATTTCATGTATACTTAAACCTACCATGAGGGGTTAAATGACCGCTCCAAAAAAATATATGTATCTTAGTAAAGTAAATCGTAAACAAAATATTTTTCTGATGCTACAATAAAAACCCGTTTCTCGCTTTTCGATGTAGTAAGTTTTATTTACTTTTACGCATTTACATCACATTTTTTACAAATTACAGCATTTTGTATTGCACATTTTCCACATACGTATTTTTTACATTTTATACAAATTTTGTTTTATTGATTTTGCAATATCTTATTTGACAAGATCTTCGTTCAGAAGAAACATTATTTGTATTTATTATTGTTTTTGATGAGCATATCTGTTTCTCCTTCTGATATTCGGTCCCAAGTTCTTCTGCCAATTGAAATAAAAAATTTGCCTCGATATTTCTTCACCCGTCGTTTCTTTACATAGAATCCAAGCATTTATGCCGGCTAAATCTAAGATATTGAAAAATGCCTGTAAAGGCCATCTTTGACATTTAGATTTTACACTATATTTTCTGGCTATTGTAAAATCTAATTGTCTCTGGTATACGGGTGTCATTTTTTTCAATTTCAACGGATGAATGCATTGAACTAAGTATCAATACTTTTTTATTGAGTTTAGCTTTACAAATTGAAAGAATAAAATCTTTCGATTTGTATAATATTGTTGAGAAGTGTGATACTATCCTTTGCCTATCTCGCTAATTTTGGTAGCTCTCTTTTATTTCTCCGGATAGTTCCAACAAACGTAGTTCTGTTTGCTAGAAGTTTACTCGCTAGTGACGAGTTTGTAAAAAAATTGTCAACTGTTATATTTCTCCCATGCATATGGTTCTGCTAATTTCAAAGTTACAAACTCTCCAAGTGGGATTGATGATTCTCTCCTTTCATCTTTTCCCAAATGTGGAAAGCCGTTTACTATATATTTACTACTTACATCGGAAGCTAACCAGAATTTAATGCCAAGTTTGTCTGGTTTGTTGGGCATGTATTGAGTAAATCTACAACGTGCTTTGTAGGAAATAATTGTTCATCTATAGCAAGATATGCTCCTGGTTTATAACAGTTTTGACTGTTTTCAATAAATTTATACCAAACTTCAGAAATCAATGCGAACTTATCGTTTTGTAAGCGTTGGCTTCGTTGGTTTTTAGTTATCAAATCGAATAAATCTCATGATTTCTGCGAAGTTATTTCGACTCATAGTTGTCGAGAAAAATGACGGACCCCATTTCGTGTTCCATAAATATGATAAATCCATATTTTTAGCCTTATATGCGCCGCGTGCATATAGAAGTCCAATAAATGCACATAATTTTGCAATAGACAAATTCCATTTCGTTTTCAACACTCAAAATGCCTCTGATTCCGTATCATTTCATGATCAATAATCAAAGAAAATGCTGATTTAACTCTACCCTTCATAATATTTCGTTCAGCGTATCCTGTTGGTCCTGATATTTCCTTGAAAATATTATAAATCGATGTTCTTTCACTGTTAGACCCTTCTTTTATTTTTTGCCAGACAGTTCCGTCCATAGCAGTTTCAATCTCTTCCTCATTTTCACTTTCGGAACTAACTATAAATCTCTTTCTTTTTTGTCCTCTTCGTATATTCAAAATATTCTCTTCGTCCGTATCACTGTTAAATAAGTTACAATAATTTTCTGCAGTATCATCATCAATATCGTAAACTTCTGGATCATCTTCCGAACAATCCTCGTCGATATTATTTATTTTGTCTAATAAATTGATATTCCTCGAATGCCTTCGACATTTTGGGGGATGAATATACAAATGATAAAGTAAAAACTAAAATATAAAAATATAAATCAAACGGGGCAAAAATATTGAGACCAGAAATGAAAAATCAATTGTAAATCATACCACAAAATATTGTTGGCTTTGTTGACTTTGTCGAAATTATCACTTATACCACGTAATAATTTTTATTATAATACATGGTTTTCCAATAAGAGTGATATGATTTCTTTAAAAAAAAAACACACTTATTGTTAAGAAAATTCAAAAGCTTTTATTTAATGTGAAGTACAATCGATACAATTAAGTTCTAAATAAAACGTCATTCAAATGGCCTCCACGACTTCTGCAGGAACGAATTCGATGAACCCAATTTTTGAGCACTTTTTCCACTAAATCTAATTGTATGTCATGAATATTGACTTGTTAAGCTTGAAGAGAGTCTGATTTATTTCGATAGACCAATGACTTCAAATAACCCCACAAGAAATAGTCTAATGGTGTTAAATCACAACTTCTTGGAGGCCATTCAATATCACAATTTCTTGAAATAATCGAATCTCCAAACTTTTTTCGCAATAATTCTATTGTTGCAGTTGCTGTGTGGCACGCAACCCCGTCTTGTTGGAACCAAATGTTGTCAAGATCAACTTCTTCCAATGTCGGTCATAAAAAGTTGGTTATCATCAATCTATACCGCTCTCCATTGACAGTAACGGTGTTACCAGCTTCATTTTGAAAGAAGTACGGACCGATGATTCCACCATACCAAAAACCACACCAAACTGTCAATTTAGGTGAATGTAATAGTTTTTCATAAATAATTTGTAGATTTTCTTCGCCCCAGAATCGACAGTTTTGTTTATTTACCACACCATCCAGATGAAAGTGAGCCTCATCAGAGAAGATGATTTTTTTAAAAAGTCGTTATCGTTTTCAAGTTGTTCCAAGGCAAAATCAGCAAATTCACGACGTTTACGGTGATCCAGTGGCTTCAGTTCTTGAGTGAGAACAATTTTGTAGGGATGCAAACCCAAATCCTTTCTCAAAATCCGCCAGGTTGTGGTTTGAGACAGTCGCAATTGTTGAGAACGTCTTGGAATCGACAAATTACGGTCTTCAGTAACACTTGCCTGAACGGCAGCAATATTTGCATTACTTCGAGCGGTTCTTTGTCTTATTGGCACTTGAAAATTATGTAAAGAAAATGTAACCTCAAAATTTTTAACAATTCGACGAATAGCGAGCACACTTGGACGATTATTACGACCATAAAATGGCAAAAGCGCACGAAAAGTTGCAATTGGAGAACGATTATTTTGATAATAAAACTGAATAATTTGTAAACGTTGTTCTTGCGTATATCTCTCCATGATGAAATTGTAAACACTACTGAATACAATGAAAAACAAATGACAGATCATGACATGTTACAAATGGCCGAAAAATGTCACTTCAAAATCATATCATCCCTATTGGAAAACTTTATATAATTATAATTTCTATTATACACTGAAATTTTGATGCTCTCTGTTGGTATCGCAAGACCGTACCGTCGTAAAAATACGCTATGTTCTTTGTTCCAATAACAACGAAAACGCTATACTTTGATTAGACTTGTAGATTGTCAATTTCAAGAGTGCGATTATCGAACAATATAGTCGTAAATAACATAAATTTTTTAAACGGTCATATGACCGTTCGTGGTAGACTAGACATGCTATAATTTTTTTTCGGAAAATAAATAATAAAGAAGGTTGTAAATATTGAAAAATAGGTTGTATGTATGTTTTAAGAAAAGTCAATAAGCTACATGGTGACAGTAAGCTTGTTACGAAAAATTTTGAACAAAATTTCAAAAACGGTCATTTGACCGCGCATGGTAGGTTTAGTGTTAAATGCACCTCGTGCTGCTTTTCATTCAAATTAATCGCATTTTCGAAAATAGGATCTTGCATAAGTTTTCGAATGTCAGAGCCAACAAATATGCCTTCTTTTAACTTTGCCTCTGACAAATCAGGAAATTTCTTACACAAATATTGAAAGCAAGGTTTTGATTTTGATAGCGCTTTAACGAATTGCTTCATTAGGCCCAATTTTATGTGTAGTGGTGCAAGCAGTATTTTTTGAGGATTCACCAAACTCATACGCAGAACGTTCTTGCTCCCAGGTTCTAAATGCTCCCTTGAAGGCCACGCTATTCTTGTCCAGTGCTGTTCCCGTGTCCTACTATCCCATTTACACATAAAACAAGGAAATTTTGTGAACCCGCTTTGCTGTCCGAGTAACATCCCAGACACCTTCATGTTACCACTAACCATCCACTCATGCTCGAAGTATTTAATTTTCTGTAACACAAGCTGTAGATTTTCATAAGTTTCTCTGAGAACAACCGAATGCCCCAGAAGCAATGAAGCGTATCTGTTGCCATTATGTAACAGAACTACTTTCAGGTTTCTTTTGGATGAGTCAATAAATATTCTCCAATCTTGTTTATTGTATTCTATCCCGAATGCTTCTACTAACCCGTGTACGTTACAACAGAATACTATGTTACCTTCTTGTTCAAAATAAGAGGCAAATTTTTGTTCCCTTGTTCGGTACCCACGATAGGATGTTCCCGGAACCACCAAATTCTTTCCTCGCAACCTGGAACCCAGAAGTTCTGCTTTTTCTTTAGTTAAACGTAAATCTCTCACATCTAGTTCGTGTCGTTCAAACAACCGAGATTTCACGCTTTCAAACTCACAGTCAGACTCGGCATCAGGTACCTCGCACTCAGATTCGTTACTAGTCATACTAGTCATCAAAAAACTTTGTAACGGTGGGTCTGGTACGGGAATATGTTCGTCATGAGGAACTAGACGCAATGCTGATGGAAGATTCAGATATGAAATAACTTTTTTATTCTTAGAGTTGTAGCCACTGACATCGATTCTGCAAAAGTAGCAGTCATCGGAATGATTTGTTTGTTCCGTCTATACCATGGGAACTCCGAATCTAAACGATTTCTTTTTCCCACATGAGCACTTCCGTAAATCCACAGTCACAAATATAACAAAAATTGTCAGGGCTGTTGGCACAGCAACGGCTTGCCATTTCACTCGACGCGATGTGAGCGCAACTAAATGCAAATGTCAACTAAATAAAAACCACAATGATATGAACGACTATTGCAATGATAAAGATCTAAAATTACCTTATTAAGCAGAATGACTCATCAATTGCAGATTATAAAGTATATGCCTTCGTGATTTTCTTTGTGTTCGTCACGCAAATACTCAAAAAGTGCACTTTTAGCATTTACTACTAATTGAGTTTAGAGACCAAGGTATTATTATACGCCTA
Organism: Dermolepida albohirtum; assembly: GCA_031893035.1. Classification (NCBI taxonomy): domain Eukaryota; kingdom Metazoa; phylum Arthropoda; class Insecta; order Coleoptera; family Scarabaeidae; genus Dermolepida; species Dermolepida albohirtum. The sequence continues at coordinate 69,383 of JAVIWB010005966.1, forward strand.
CAATGCATAAATAACGTAAAGTAAACATGCGAGGAAACTTTACGTTATGTGGTATTTTAAGTTCATTTTCGGATTCAGCACGTCAAAAAAACATAAAGGGGAGCCAAATTTATAAACAAAGTTTTTTCATGGTTGACATGTGTAATCGATTAAGATAATTCCATGACTATCCATCACTGTCCCAACCGGAAAATCAATTTTTGCTTTCTTTTGGAGCCGGTTCCCCCCTTTGCAGTCCACTGTTTTGACTGTATTTTTGTTTTGGGCGTATAATGGTGTATCCAAATTTCATCCACAGTAATTAATCGGCGCCAAAACGCGGATTTATTGCGCCTAAACTGCGCCAATGGAAATGTTCATTCGAACACGTTTTTCGTCCAACGTTGGCAAACGCGGCACCCGACGCGCGGACAGCTTTTTCATGCCTAAATCTTGATTTTACATGTGATGAACACGTTCTTTGGACATATTCATAGCCTTTGTTATTTCCCTCACTTTAATTTGACCGTCTAGCACCAATTGGTGAACTTTAGCGATGTTATCGTTAGTAGTTGTAGTTTTTGGACGCCCCGAACGTTCATCGTCGCCCAAGCTCTTACGGCCACGTTTAAATTCTGCTGCCCAAAATTTCACTGTGGTAAATGATGGTTTAGAGTTCCCGCACATAGAATCCAACTCATCTTTGATTTGCGTAGGCGTATTGCCTTTCAAAAACAAATATTTAATAACAGCTCGATACTCGATTTTTTCCATTTTCACAAAAACATACCGACTCACTCAAACGACTGTCAAAGTCAAATAACAACTGCGCGTCCAAAATAGCTGAAACTTTGTGTACCTGACAATAGACATACAACTACATTCCCTAGCTTTTACGTTGAGGTCGAAAACTTTTCAGACCACCCTCGTACACGTATATATATATATATGCAAACTTAAAGCCATTGCCTTTAATAACTTTCCAAACGACGTTGCATTTCCAGGAAAATCGATGACTTCGTCATCCTTAATTTTATTCAGAATCTCTTGCACCGTCCGTTTTTCTTTTTCTGTGATGTTTCCCCAGTTTGAATTTCTTGACCTTCATAATACCAGTTGCCTCCGCAACTCGGTTTAGAACGTTACCTCAACATAATAGTGTCAGAAGCGGTATGAGCAGTATAATAAGTATATAATATTATGTACCTAATATAATATCCGGAAAAGCACAATACGAACATGTAAACACGATGACACCAGAGAAATGACGCCAGGACACTGGTGGGCACGTGATTGTAACCTAGCTGAACGATGTTTTCAGCAACGTCTTCAATATTTACTTCTCTTTTCAATGTTATATCCATCCTTTGCTAAGTTCTAAATTAGTATTTGTAATGGTGCCATTCGAAAATGCACGAGCTTTACCAACAAACGAAGACTTTCAGCGGCTTTTTTCTTTTGATTAAGTAAGAAAAGTAAAGCGTGCCGCAAATGCACTTTTTCAGGCACGAAACTCGACATTTTCAAAGAGGTATAAATTTATGACAGTGTTACTTTCCCAAAATATAATACGTATGGCTTCGAAGCTTGATGCCAGTAGATTAAAATGACATGTTTGTCAAACCATAACATTGCATACTTAAGCCTAGCGACATCTGCTGCAAACACCGGTACACCTGGTAAGCTTCGGGTCATTATTGTATTGGAATACAAAATTCGGACCCAGAAGTTTTAACCGCAACTCGGTCGAGAACGTTACCTAAACATAACAGCGTTAGATGCGGTATGAACACTATAATAGGAATATAATATTGTGTACCTGTTGATTGTTGTTTCAAATAATTATAAATATTCCAGACTATTCTCTGACCACCCACTCACGGAAGGTCCTTCAGTTTCAATAGAAGATGTTGAGGGATATTAAAATAAATTATTTAACAAAGGATTGAAACAACAATTAACTTACCGTTTAACGTAAAGTTTAATCCAAAATAGCTTTGAAAAAAGTTGTAGTATAATAAAATGCAAGGAATATTAAAAAATATCCGGAAAAGCACAATACGAACATGCAAACACGATGACAGCAGAGAACGGACGCTAAGACACTAGTGGGCACGTGATCGGAACCTGGCTGAACGATGTTTTCAGCAACGTGTTCAATATTTACTTCTCTTTTCAACGTTATATCCATCCTTTGTTAAGTTCTAAACTAGTATTTGCACTGGTGTCATGATAAAATGCACGAGCTTTACCAGCAAACGAAGACTTTCAGCGGCTTTTTTCTTTTGATTAAGTAAGAAAAGTAAAGCGTGCCGCAAATGCACTTTTTCAGGCACGAAACTCGATATCTTCAAAGAGGTATAGATTTATGACAGTGTTACTTTCGCAAAATACAATACGTATGGCTTCGAAGTTTGGTGTCAGTAGAATAAAATGACATGTGTGTCAAACCATAACATTGCATACTTAAGCCTATCGACATCTGTTAGAAAAACCGCTACACCTGGTAAGCTTCGGGTCATTATTTTATTGGAATACAAAATTCGGACCCAGAAGTCTTAATCGCAACTCTGTTGAGAACGTTACCTAAACATAACAGCGTTAGATGCGGTATGAACACTATAATAGGAATATAATATTGTGTACCTGTTGATTGTTGTTTCAAATAATTATAAATATTCCAGACTATTCTCTGACCACCCGATCACAGAAGGTCCTTCAGTTTCAATAGAAGATGTTGAGGGATATTAAAAAGAAATTATTTAACATAGGATTGAAATAATAGTTAACTTACCATTTAACGTAAGGTTTAATCCAAAATAGCTTTGAAAAAAGCTGTATTGTAATAAAATGCACTGACAGCAGAGAAATGACGCTAGGACGCTAGTGTGCACGTGATCGGAACCTGGCTGAACGATGTTTTCAGCAACGTTTTCAATATTTGCTTCTCTTTTCAACGTTATATCCATCCGTTGCTAAGTTCTAAACTAGTATTTGTAATGGTGCTATTCGAAAATGCACGAGCTTTACCAACAAATGAAGACTTTTAGCGGCTTTTTTCTTTTGATTAGGTAAGAAAAGTAAAGGGTGCCGCAAATGCACTTTTTCAGGCACGAAACTCGAAATTTTCAGAGAGGCATACATCTATGACAGTGTTGCTTTCGCAAAATATAATACGTTTGGCTTCGAAACTTGATGTCAGTAGAATAAAATTATAAGGTGTGTCAAACCATAATATTGCATACTTAAGCCTAGCGACATCTGTTAGAAAAACAGGTATACTTGGTAAGCTGCTACGTACTGTTCACACAGTAGCAAATTGCTGCGGGTCGCGAACGACCGCTCGGGGGAGCTTAGGTAATTCTGGGCAGTAACAGTACGATACCAGCTAGCTGTTGCGGAGGTTGTGGTTCGCAAGTTCTGAGTTGGTATATGGTTGTTTAGTATTAAGGGCGCCAAGAGCAAAAAAAGGCAGGTGTAATTTATCGTAATGTTTTCCGAAGGCCGTAGCTCTATTGACCTGTGAGTTGCCTAGAATCCCCACAGTTACGACGGGTAAGATATGAATTCAAACACCCAGTATATATATTTAACAATTCCACAATTTATTCAACAATCTCTCTCGCAACATAAAAAAATTTAATATATATAACGATGGGTCCTCTGTGCTTTTTTCAAAACATTCGGCCGCCGTCAACTTCCGAGTTTCCATCTGATCCGGATTCAGCAAGCGCGGGACAAACTTTGCACTGACACGTTTCATCTTCAAATCATCTGACAGGATTGCGTGTATGGATCCATGAGAGATCCCCGCTTCTTGTGCCAACTCGTCGATGGTCATTCTGCGGTCTGCTCTGATTAATTGTTTCACTCGCTCGACCATTCCTTCGTTCCTGGAGGTTGAAGGTCTCCCACTGCGACTCTCGTCTTCCAGCGATTCCTGTCCACCCCTAAATTTTGAAAACCACTCGTAAACGGCTGTTTTCTTTAAAGAATCGTCACGGTAAACTGTTTGTAACGCTAACAAAGTCTCTGAAGCACATTTTCCCAATCTGCACATGAACTTCATGTTCGCCCGTTGCTCGAACTGCGACATCGCGCCAACTGATCACCACACACTCCTACCTTCCGCTAAACTGCAGTCACACTGCGTGTTCAGACTTGCTCAGACCTGTCAGCGTCATAACTATGCACCATAAGGAATGTACTGTACAAAATTTATTGTGATTGCATCACAACTGCCAACACTACGACACAATTCCGGGAACATTTTGACTTCTCGTCGTATATATATAGAGTTTACATTCGGCAAATTCTCTAATTGAATAAATTTACATAGATTGGAATATTAAGTTACTATACAGGGTGTCTATAAAAGAACTCCGGGGTTTTAAGACAAAATATTTTAATAAAGTAAAAAACGTACATACATGTTTTATACATGATTAGAAAGCTTACATTTTCAAGATTTTTTAACAACTTAGTGAAGTTCAATGTGAGCTCCGTGAGTGGCACGGCACACGTCGAAACGGTATTCTACCTCTTCCCATGTCCTGGCGAGCATGTCTGGGGGAACGGACGCCACGCAATTCTCTATTCGTTCCCTGAGATGGCGAACATTTCGAATTTTCTCCGCATCATACACAAGATTCTTGATATGCCCCCAGAAGAAAAAGTCCAACGGAGTCATATCAGGGCTCCTTGGTGGCCATGGAATAGGTCCTTCCCTTCCAATCCACCTGTTGCCGAAACGAGCGTCCAGTGACTCACGCACACGCAAACTGAAGTGTGGCGGCGCCCCATCTTGTTGGAAGTAAAAAAAACCTTTCTCCGCCTCAATGTCATCCAACTGAGGATAAACATACTCCTCTAACATGTCACAATAGACATCACCATTGATATTCCTTTCGACAAAAATGAAGGGACCTATGACTCTGTCACGCATAAGAGCACACCAAACATTCACTTTGGGCGTGTCACGTTCGTACTCAATAAACTCATGGGGCGGCTCTGAACCCCAAATTCTGCAATTATGCCTGTTTACAGTTCCGTTCACATGAAAAGTAGCTTCATCACTAAAAACCACACTTTTTAAAAAATCATTATCTTCGTCAATTTTATCCAGCATGGAAACAGAAAATTCGAATCTCTTAACCTTGTCTGCCGGTTTGATATGGTGTAAAAGTTGTATCTTGTAGGCAGTTAAACGAAGTCTTTTACGAATTACCTTATGGACTGTTGATCTTGGTAACCCCAAGTCCAGACTGCGTCTTGTTAACGATTTCTTAGGGCTTCGAGTGCATGAAGCTCGGATTCTGTCCACATTCTCTTGAGACACACGCGGCCTACCCGGCGACTTTTGCTTCAAAACACTTCCTGTTTCCTTGAACGCACATAACCACTGACGAATTGTTTTGTCTGTAGGCGGGTCAACACCATAGCTACGTCGAAAGTCTCTTTGTACAGTAACAACAGAATTAGTTTCTATGAGCCAAATAACACATTGAGCCTTTTGTTGAGGCGTCGCCATAGCGCGGCAGTCCAGACGACACTGACTGCCTGCCGCAGCCGCTACGTCATTTCAAGGTCAACGCTCCGCAGCGCTGCCAACTGTTGAGAGAAACATTCCCAATTGGTGTGAGTAAAACTCTTTGAGCTGCTTGTTTCAAAGGAATTGATCAAATTTTGCTATCTTTTATAGTTTAAAAAATGTTAATTTTTTAAACCCCGGAGTTCTTTTATAGACACCCTGTATATCACATATGACAATTTCTTAGTCTGAATAGATTTACATAAATCGGAATATTGAGTTACTATATCTCACATATGGCAATTTTCTTAGTCTGAATAGATTTACATAAATCGGAATATTGAGTTACTATATCTCACATATGATAATTTTCTTAGTCTGAATAGATTTATATAAATCGGAATATTGAGTTACTATCAGGTTGTTACATATGAAATGTCCGATTTTGTAAGGAATAAAAAAAAGTCAATTTGAAAAAATATAAATATTTATTCTGCAAAATAGTCTCCATTTACATCAATAGTTTGTTGCCAACGGCCTGGAAGCTGAAAAATTCCCTTGAAAAGAAATCTAGGTTTTGACGGCTCATATATTGCTCAAGCACTGCTATTACAGACTCCCGGTCAGGGAAGTCCCTATTTTTTTAAGTGATTGTCTAAACTTCGGAAAAAATGAAAATCAGTTGGCGAAATGTCAGGTGAATAAGGTGGGTGAGGGAGAATTTCGTAACCAAATTCCGAAAGTTTTTGGATTGTCTGTCGTGCAACATGAGGTCTTGCATTATCATGAAGAAGTATGGGTCCATGTCTATTGACTAGTGAGGGCTGCAAGCGGCTCAATTTTCCATGCATAGTTTCCAGTTCGGCACAATAGGACGCTGCCGTGATGGTTTCACCAGGTTGCAAAAATGAATAGTGAATAATACCCTTACTGGTCCACCATACAGTCACCATAATCTTTCGCGGGTGAAGTGATGCTCGTGCGCTTGGTGCTTCACCTCGATCTAACCATTGTCCTGACCGTCTCCGATTGTCATAAAGTATCCACTTTTCGTCACACGTTACCACTTGATGAAGAAACGGTTCAACTTTCTGTCGATTAGCCAAAGAGGTAGCCACCTCTAATCGACGGAGCTTATTGGCTTCCGTTAATTGGTGCGGCACCCATCGATCGAGTTTCTTCACTTTGCCAATCGAAGAAAGGTGACGACTAATGGTGGCAATGGACACTTGAAATGTTTCTGCAAGGCTACGCACTGTTGTCGACGGATTACTTTCAACTTCTACACGCAGCTCGTCGTCATTAACGGTGCTACGCGCATATCCGCGAGGCTCATTTTCCAAATCAAAATTTCCCTCGCTGAATTTTTTAAACCATCGCCGTAATGTGCGTTCATTACACGTGGTTTCACCGAACGTCTGATTAATTTCTCGCGTTGCTGCAGCTGCATTTAATCCCTTTTTAAATTGAAAGACGTAAATTGCCCGAATATCTCTTGCCGACAGCATTTCCATAGGCGAGACAAGAGCAGGTGTATTAATCTTTCCAAGAAATGGAACAGGTACACACTTCAAAATAAATACCCTTTTCTACAAATACAATAATAATTTTCAGCAAAAACATACACGTCTTCACACAGGTGCGATTCAGTTCAGACTGAAGGAAAAAACAGATATTACATTTGTAACAACCTGATATATCTCACATATGATAATTTTCTTACTCCGAATAAATTTACATAAATGGACGACGCTTAATTTTCTTTAATATGTACCCACTCCGTTAGCTTTTGCACGAGTCAAGATAAAAAAGATTAAGAGGTTACTTAACGTATCCCGCGTCGTGGTGCAAATTCCGGGTGGTTTAGAAACTGCTACGGGACGGCTGGACGAAATTCCGTCAGAGTCGGAACGATCGGTAGTATATGCAGAAGAGTAATGGTGGCTGCTATGATGTATCTTCGATAATTACATATGCCGGTATTAGAACCCGATATTAAGAAGATTCGCTAAATATAGTCAATTATTTTACCGATCAGACACACATTTGACTAAAAGAAATCGAAGCGAATCGATATCAAACGGCCAACCTGCTGTAGCGTTATCGCTCAAATCACGTCAATATAGATAGTATCGTCTTCGGTCTAAGTACGAGAAAGACGAACGGGGGTGTCTGTGCATTCGATACGTACATCTGCTCGTTACGGGGAGTATAAAAAAAATTGAAACGCATTTACAAGTCCAAGGTCGACGTAGAATGTGCAATGAATGTATTTATTTAACCCTTAGTCAGCGTCGTGAAACATTTTGCGAGTAAACGCTGTCCTGACGTCCCTCGGACCGCATATGATAATGGCCCAAAAAATAAGTAAGAAATTAAAAAATACAAATTTTATATTTTTGTTACATAGAGCAACATATAACAGACTATTATACGCTATAATATTTTAGAAAAACCGGCCGATCCATTTATTAGGAAACTGTGCATGAAGATGATTCCTAACATTCAACGTAAAATGAGGTGGTGCTCCATCATGTAGAAACCACATGTCACGTCTTAGATCTAGTGGTAAGTCCTCCAATAAGCCTGGCAAAGTATTTTGTAAGAAATCTAAGTAATTCACTCCATTTAGTCGATTAGGTAAAACGACAGGACCTATGATGTTATTGCCGATTATACCTGCCCATACATTAATTCGGAACTTCTGCTGAAAGCGGCCTTGTTTAAAAGCATGTGGATTTTGATCTGCATACACGTGTTCGTTGTGTAAATTTGTAACACCTCTCCTTGTGAAGCATGCTTCGTCGGTGAAGAGAATTTTGTTGTGAAAATAAATATCTCTAGCCCTTTTTCTGTGAATAAATCGGCAAAATGTGAGACGCGCATCGGGGTCTGCTGGTAAAAGTGCTTGTACTACTTGCAAATGATATGGATACAGGAGTCTTTAAAAATTTTATGAACAACATCTTTTGAGACTCCTAATTCACGAGACAAGCCACGAGTACTTTTTTGTGGATGAGCTCCTATTCTGTCTAGAACTTCTTCTTCTAAGTCAGGGTTTTGAACTACACGAGGGCGTCCACGATCAGCAGTCATTGGTTGAAATCTCCCAGTTTCCCGAAGACGCTTCTCAATGTTTGCAAATGTTTGTCGATTTGGTATACGACGATTAGGATATTTTTGCTGGTATACTGTCACACTCCTCCGACAATTTCCTTCGCAAAACCCGAGAACCAGCAACATATCAGTTTGTTCAGTGAAAGAGAAAGCCATTATTATCAATCGAAGATACAACCACAATTACACAATCAAAATGACAATAGTCAAAAACACTCAATAAAGAAACCGTAATCAAAGATCACAAAACGCACACTATCATTTCTTTTATGACAGCTGTAGAAAACTAAAGGCAATCGTTTTTACTAAATAATAAGCCAACCAGATTATGCGTGTTGCCAGGAAAGCAGATTACGTTCGAGTCGGATATTATTTTTTGTGACTAAATTGTAACAGATATTAAAAATTACAAAGATACAAAAAATGTCACTAACAAATGTATCTTCTCGGGTAAAAAAAAATTAAAGCTCTTAACCTTCATATCAAAAAGTTACAGGCAGAAATGTGCCACGTCATCGATGTTTCATACACTTGCGGTCTACTTATAAAGACCCAAATCATCTCAAAACACGACTTACACTTGCTTGAAATGTTGTACCAAAAATAATTAAAATCGATCAAAGTGTTATGTTTTAATAAAAATTTTTTTTATTTTTTTCGAAAAACTTTAAAGCTGAATACCGGCGTAATGATGCGATTTTGGATATAGGTAAGTTTGGTTAAATCATCTTATTTTGATGCAAGGAGTTTGTGGTTAAGCCATGTCCAAGCATTTTGCAGATACCCTGTATTAAATATAAATAAACACAAAACAGCTTAAAAAGTAAAAAATAATAAGTAACATAAAGAACGTGCACGGCTATATTGAAGGCTACGTTAGAGTTCACCTTTAGCGCATTCTACGCAAAATTTTTTGCTGCATTCTAAGCATATCGGTCGTGTGCAAGAAAAACACAAATATGCAGTCTTTCTCTTTTTCTTTGGTGGACATAGCAAGCACGTTTTTCGATTTTCTCTAGGTAATTTGTCCGAGTGATCAGCTTCTGCTTCACCATAAATATTTTTCTCACCTAGAACACGGCCGATTGACATTCTAAGCTCTCGAGGTAATCTTATATTCTGAAAACGCGCCCTCATGTATGGTTCAATCAACTGTTTAGCTACAATTTTCATGAACTCCATCCTAGTAAGAACTTGTCTATCCCAGTGGGATTGATGTACAATATATGCGTTTGTTGGACTCATATCAAGAATACGGAAAAAAATTGCCATTGGCCATCGACGTGTTCGGCGACTTGAGGAATAGACACTGCATTTTTGGTCCATGGAATCGACACCAATTTTAGTATTGTTATAAAAAACATTAATTTCATCTTTTTGGCTAAATGGGTCCCTCTCTACTGAATGATGCATTGACGACATCAACAAGACAGCCTTATTTTTTTTTGGTACGTGCGACAAAAGTGTATAGTCTCTAGTGAATCCGTAGAGTGAAGACCCTACTTGCCTATTACGCGATGGTAAAAATTCATTAGGAACTTCCCTTCTATTTTTTTTCATGGTTCCAACAATTGTGAGACCTTTCGATTTAAGAACTTTCGCTAATTCCATTGATGTATACCAATTATCTGTTGTGACATTACGATTAGTACCATATATGGGTTTACATAATTTTATAACAGCTTGGGTAGGTATGCTAAATTTTTTTTCTTCTTGAGATAAACCAATGCTGTCACTACCTTTTCCACAGTATAAATATGTGTTGTAGATGTAACTGGTTCTGCCATCAGCAAGACATTGTAATTTTAACCCATACTTTGCAGGTTCAGAGAGCATGTACATTTTAAAGCGGCAGTGACCACGAAATGCCACCAACATTTCATCCACAGTTGTGTTGGAACCTAATGAAAATGAAGCTTGTGAACTTTCTGTAAATTTTTGAAGTAGCTCTGATATTAGAGCAGCTGGATTTACTTTTATTCGTTCTTGTCGATCATCTGAGTTGTCGAATCTCAAACAATTGAGAAGAACAGCAAATCTTTGTGCAGATAAAGCAAGCCTAAAAATGTCTCTACCAGTCCCATCCGTAGCAAATATTGAAAGGATATCCTCATGGTTAGATTTGAATACAGCTGCATAAATAAGTAAACCAATAAAACAGTTCATTTCTTCAAACGTGATTTCCCTAATCTCTGTTCTGGACGAATCTGCGTAATTAGTTCTAACACTTTCAATTTTTTTGTTCGTCCAATGAATAACTTGTTGTATCATGTCATTAGTAAATATGGAATTCCAAGCAACAATAGGTTCTACTTTTGCCACTGCTGATCTAGAGATTGGTATTCTGATAATATTATGCGCTGGCGTTCTTATATTTTTATTAGGCGCTGTTGCTGACCATTTAAATCTATTCCGACCATAGAAGTAGTTTGGCTCATTATCTTTATCAGCCGTGGATTCCCCTGAAGATTCACTATTTGCTTGTTCAACTGGTTCTTCGTCAGCGGACTCCTCTGAGTCGGTATTATGTTCACTTTCAATATAATCTGCATCTTCTTCGTCAGATAATTCAACATCGGAGTCAAGGGAGTCGAGAATTTGCAGTACTTTTTTCTCAAAATTAGGATCATCATATCTAACACGTTTTGGAACAGGAGCCTCTGCCATTTTTTAACTATAAACAACAAAAAAAACGTATTCTAAAAAAGCGTGATATGATAGTAATTTTTTGCATACCTAATGTCGTGAGGTTCGTGGGACCGCGAACATACGTTTACTCGTAAACAAATAATAGCAGCACAACGACACTACACCACAGGGTTGATAGTCAACTAACTTAAAGGTACTGAAACGGGCGACACCTAATTCTAAATCGTGGTGGGGATACTACTGAAACCTGATTTGCGGGGTCCCAGGGACGTCACAACATCGATTAAAGGTTAAAACGATTTTAAAATTTACAATAAATACGATATCTTAAATATGTGTTTCCACATAACCTTCATCGATGTCCATGGGCGTCCCTTCTGTCAAATACGGCAGGGTTATTCTAATAAATAAATAAATATACGATACGCAGAAATATGTTCTGAATAAAAAATAAACCGTAACAAAGCTTCCAGTCATTATTTTGTTGGAATACAAAATTCGGACCCAGAAGTCTTATCGCAACTCGGTTGACAACATTACCTAAACATAACAGCGTTAGATGCGGTATGAACACTATAATAGGTATATAATATTGTATACCTGCTGATTGTTGTTTCAAATAATTATAAATATTTCAGACTATTCTCTGGCATCTTTTGAATAGTATTTCCTCATTTCGGTACCACCTGGTCACAGAAGGTCCTTCAGTTTCAGTAGACGATGGTGAGGGATATTGAAATAAATTATTTAACATAGGATTGAAATAATAATTAACTTACCATTTAACGTAAAGTTTAATCCAAAATAGCTTTGAAAAGAGCTGTATTGTAATAAAATTCAAGGAATATTAAAAAATATCCGGAAAAGCACAATACGAACATGTAAACACGATGACAGCAGCGAAATGACGCTAGTGTGCTTGTGATCAGAAGCACGCTGAACGATGTTTTCAGCAACCTGTTCAATATTTAGTCCACTTTTCAATGTTATATCCATCCTTTGCTACGAGGGAGCGTTTTTATATTCGCGGAATGGGGGACAAGGGGTGGAAATAAAAAAACCAAATTATTTTTCTTTTTCAATATATTCACCTGCAAGACGGATACATTTTTCACATCTTTCAATTAATTTATTTATACCCTCATAAAAAAATGATTTCTCTTTATCTGCAAAATACGCCGAAACTGCCTCCTTGACTTCATCATCGGCAGTAAATTTTTTACCCCGCAGCTCTTTTTTCATTTTCGGAAACAGGTAATAATCACTCGGGGCCAGGTCTGGGCTGTAGGGTGGGTGATTCACAATTTCGAAGCCCACCTTATGCAGGGCAGCTAACGCAACGCGGCTCTTGTGGACGGGCGCGTTGTCGTGCAAAAGCAGAACACCTTTTGTCGATTTTCCCCGTCTTTTCTCTTTAATGGCTTCTTTTAGTCGCTCTAGTATTGAAGCGTAATATTCTCCGGTTATAGAAACACCTTTATCTTTATAATCAATCAACAATATTCCTTCCGAGTCCCAAAATACCGTTGCCATGAGTTTCCCAGCTGATTGTGACACTTTAAATTTCTTGAGAGGTGCTATGCCCTTTTTATGCCACTGCATGGAGTCTTGTTTGGACTCAGGTTCATAATGATGAACCCAAGTTTCGTCTCCAGTAACAATTCCACTCAATTCACCATCCTTGTCTTCATTACAGAGGTCCAAAAATGCACGCGAACACTCAACGCGCTGTTGTTTTTGCGGCGGCGTGAGCATTCTCGGCACCCATCTTGCGCTGACCTTAGACATGCCGAGATGATCGTGTAGGATTTTAAAAATTGTTGTATCGGATACTCCAACCATTTCTGCGAGTTGTTTCTTCTTTAGTCGAGCATCTTCGAGTACAATTTGTTCAACTTTTTGGATAAGTGCTGGCGTGGTCACCTCAATGCTCCTGCCCGGCCTCGGGTCGTCTTTAAGGAATTCCCTTCCTTGTTTAAATAAACTATGCCACTTGTACACCATGGTTTTTCCTGGACAAGAGTCGCCGTAAACCAATGACATCTCATTCATTATGGTCGCGACTGATTTTCCTTGCCTGGTAAGGAACTTTATAACGGCACGATATTCGATTTTTTCCATATTTCACTTTTCACTCCTGATTATGTTACTTGGTTGACGATAACTCAAAGACTAACTGTCTAATAACAATGAAACTTCATATTTATACTAACCATGAGTCGCTGCACAGGCCACGCCCCCAATGCGCCTACTCACCCCTCTACAACCCGCTCATTCCGCGAATATAAAAACGCTCCCTCGTACATTCATAAAATATAACTGTACTTTGTTTTTGAGAAATAAAAGTGTTTTGTTTTGCAAGATGTATTTAAACTTTTATCCGCTGTATTTTGTTGTTATTGTGTGATTTACCGTTATGTTTGCAATGTACAAAGAATTTTTTGTTATCGTTTTTTTGTTATTTATGATGACAAATAAAACTGCATACTATAAGTTTTTCTGAAACGTTTACTTTTCTTTAAACATACAATTTTTGAGGTGTATTTAAACTTTAGTCTCTGACTGTATATATACGAATTATATGATTCATTTATAAATACTAAAAACTATTTCACCAAATATCATAAAACATTTATTAAGATTTAATAAAAACAATTTCTACATTACATTAATATAAAATTTGTGTTAGAATATTTAAAATTGAACAAAATTAGAGAATACATTAGCTCCAAAACTTTATAACTCAATTTATGTATATATATCATTTTGTACTGCAATATTTTCGTTTTGCTTATTGCTTATTAATCGTCAGAAGACGAATCAATTATGTCTTCATCTGAAGAACCTGTGCTAACTGTAAAAGTGATCTCCATATTCTCAATAATATCATCTAAACGAAACATATCATTTTCTTCTTTTACTACGTGATCGATGCATTTTCGCCAATCATCACCAGTTACTTTGTCGAGGGCTTCGTGAAACAATTTTCCTACTTCATTTAATTTGAATGTTTTATTATTTGCAGTGACATAACTTTTCACCTGTACCCGAATTAATTCTATAGGATTCAACTTACAATGATATGGTGGTAGCGGATCGGATTTCTAATTACATAGCTTTTTACCAAATCTAACAGTTCCACTTTCAGTGAAGCTTCTTTTACTTTAATCCCTTTATTTTGTAACCAAATATATCACTTTTTTTCCAAGAAGAGTTTGGTGCTTTTTCAGATTTTTTAGAGTGGTATGGGAGCATTATCCATTACAATGACAGAGTGTTCTTCTAAATTTGGTAAAATATCTTTTAACCACAGTTCAAAAACTTCTACGTTCATTTCTTCATGGTAGTCTCCCTTTTGTTTGACTCAAACGTCAAGCAAGCATCCTGTACAAACCCTGTATCGCTTCCAATATGGGTAATAATTAATCGTTTTCCTTTACTTAACGGATCCTTCAAACCCACTGATAAATCTTCAACAAAAGTTTGCCGTGCAGTAAGTACATTTTTATCTTTCCATACTTTATGTTTCAGATGGGTTGCATTCAACCACGTCTCATCAAGATATTACATTTTTCTTTCACATTCCCGAAAACGCCTAATATTGTTTAAGTATCGTCTCCTTCATAAAACAATATCAGATTTTTCTATTAACATATGATTTCTATCTCTTTTTTCCCAAACGAACCCCATATTTTTCATAACTCTCCAGAGATTTGTTCGACTAATAGGTGGTAGCATTTCATTTTCTTTCACAGCCTGTAATTTTTTTATTCATGCATATATATAATATAACATTTTACTAAATATATTTAATACCTGAACTATTTCATTTAAAATTGGTTGCTTATTTCTTAGAAAAAAGCCATGAACAATGCGACGAATTGTTTTCTTCTCATCTTCATCCAACTTAATAACAATATTTTCTCGATTTCGCTTTTTTTGGTGGTGATGCAACAATTCCCTTTATTCTATTTCAGAAACAGTTTTCCATACTGTTGACTCAGAGACACCAAGATCCATCACCGTCAACCTTACACTTTGGTTTTTGACATACCTTGATTGTGGTATTTGAAATATATATTATATATTATTTGTTTCTGCCCACTGTGAATTACTTTCCCTTTAGGATTTTTACAAATTCCTGAAGGACCTGTCATTTCAGGAGTTTCCGGATCCTCGACAGAATGCATATGATCCGATGATTCACACATAATGGCATTAAAATATAATAGTACCAAACTATATAGTTCTAAGAAGAACTGATTTATAACAGCTATTTAATATGTCTATTATTCTCGAAAATACCAAAGAAAATACTATTCAACGTCAACACTCGTAATACGAAAACTGTCAATACAAAAACGTAAACAAACATAGGCAACCAATATTACCTTCGATTTACGGAATAATTAAGTAATGTAAATTTACCTTTTGTATTGGCCAATCGGCAACAAAAATTACGATTCCCTATCTAAATAAGCACTGTATTCTTAAATGGAATAAACTATAGAATCGTCCAGTGTAGAATAATTGAAAAGCAATAATCTTTTGTTGCGCCGCCCCACTCTTTGATGATCGACACCACTCGGCTTGCTCGCTCACTTGATTCCGTGCGTATGAGTAAGTAGTGTAATATTTTTTTTTAATTGGGTTTTTCAAAATGTCTCGCTTTCCGGATCAAATCTTACAGCGGACCGGTTGTTGCCTACATATGCCTTATATTGTCTTTCATATGTGTTTATGCACTTATCTCGTTTTAAAACAGGTAGTCTGCTTCGGATCTTCTTTCACCAAATGCGTTGATTCGTGCATTCACTAATTATGCGCTCTTGAATAATAAAACAAAATTAACTGAATGCTAACTATGGACCTCCGCTTACAGTAATCAATATATTTTATTTTTCGCAATGTTCACCTTTGCAGAAATGACTGCTGGGACTAGTATCAGACGTCACACACACTGGCTGATAATTTGGCAGAATGGCCTGGTATGTTTCATATCCTATACTGCAAGTAACTCCTGTAATTCTCGTGTAATAACTCCTATACGTAGGTTGCTATATGCCGATTCGCACAAAAGCAATTTGCTGCGGGTCGC